>JAOTAY010000009.1:18942719-18979063 GCA_025629805.1 Erythroxylum baracoense | reverse complement strand
ATTTACTAAATTTATTTTATTTATATTTTCTTATTTTAATTTAATATGTTATTATTTATAATTTTAAATTTATATGAATAATAATATTTTTTAATTATTTATACAATAATTAATAGTTTATTAAATTAATGGACTTTTTAGTCATTTTATCTCTTTTCAGCAACCGCAACCGCACTTGTTAAACACCTACTTTCACATTTTAGCAGTTATCAAAACAACAATTTCAAATACATAAGTACTTATTATTATTTCAGAATGTTGATTTCAATAAATTGTCAACCGTTGCCGTTTCTCCAAATTAAGGCTGACTTTGTAGTAAACAACTTCATAAACAAGACACAGTAAAAGTCCATGGAGACAGCTTTTATAAGCCTCATCAAAGCACACATAGAATAACAGTCTTGCTTGCTTGCCAGTTGCCACGATTCAAGCACGTGACAGGAACGTGTCAACCAAGTCTGGAGAGAGGAATAGATTGGGCGTTACTTAAACTTAAGCAAGGTAAAAGAATTAGGAATATCCGTATCCTCTATACCCTATTCAAAGGCCAAGGGAAGGTACGCTCTTTTCACATTAACCACAACACTTTCTTTATTCTTCGGTTAAAACGCTCGAATGAATGTCATCGAAGCGCATACACAAAGAACGCATCAACATTGTTTTTGCAACTTTGAGCGTTTTCTTTACCTGTGAATCTCTTTCTATCTCTCAGCCAATCCTACGCTACTCTGTCTCCCTCCCTCCCCTTGTGGAAATCTGAACCAAGATAGTTGTTTGGTGTCAGGTGAAGGCTTCAAGCTTTAAGTTTGGGAAATTGCATTTCTTTTGCTTCTCATATGATGGTCTATCTTGTATTTGTCATTTTATTGAGGAAATTCTTGAAAGCCCGAGGTTTCTTTCGTTTAATTCGAAGTGGGCAGTTCTCTTGTTTGTGTGTGTTACAGTGTTTGCTTCTGGGGTTGGATTTTGGGCTTTTTTCGTTTTGGAGCCATTCGTCTTTTGATTGCTTTACTGCTTTTTTTTTTTCTGGTTGCATGGATTCAATATAAAGCTTCTGTAAATTTGGTAATGTGTATAGGCGATTTCACGTTTGATTGATTGACTGTATTATACTGAAATGGTAGGATTTAATTTGTCCACAAGCTTTTTGTGGGTAGAACACCTGTGGGTTTTCTAGAAACCGTTTTGTGATAAATTTTATAGGAAATTCATTCTGGTTCTCTGCAGTGAAATTTATGCGTTTGTGTTTCAAGTTTGGAGACATGATTTATCTCTTAGGTTTAGTACTGAATTTGCAGGTGAGAAATGACTATAATTGTGCGGTCGAATTCTTCAATTTCTGTTTTATTATGTGCTAAATTATATGTAGAATCTTTTTGATCATTCACTTTTATATGTCAGAATTGGGTGGGGGCGATGATGCATCTAATCTTGGGGTTTGCTGGACTCTAGCCTGTTTTATGCTAGGAGTTATGTAGGTGTTGTTTTTGGACTTTTTAACTTTACAAAGTGTAGCTAATATGTCTAAAAAGTCTATATATAGTTAGCTAAGTATTTTTAGTTTGCGTCTCTTTGTTGGAAACTAATCATCTTAGCATGATATTTTGGGGAAATTGAATTGGAACTTTGAATGCTTTGGTAGTTTGTTACTTACAGATGAAATGGCAGAACCAGGGTCATTTCTAGGCCTAGAAAATTGTACTTCTTTATCCTTAGCCACTAGGGTCATTATGCTTATTTCGCTTTTGCCTTTCTTTTTATCGTGTTATTCATTTTCTTCTCTTTTTCATTTTTCTTCAAAATCTTTCATTTCCTTCTGAGTTCCATTTGTTGTATATTCTTCTTATGCCTTATAGCCTGGTTTAAGTGTCATTGGAAAACTTTCATTGGTTCTCAAGTTAAAGTTAAGTTTTACAGGCTTTATGTTATAACAGTGGAGCATCAGTGAGTATTATGAGTGACTTTTCCTGAAAATTTTGAATGCCTATGATCGAGAGGTTTTGACGTATATGGTTTGCACTTACCTCATCTGTTTTGTATGCTTGTGTTTGCTTAAAGGATTGGAATGATTGAAATGTTTTATTGTGCCTTTCTAATTCAATAGCGCTTTTAATTTTTGGGTTAGATATTACAATATCTAATTTGGTTCAGTCTTCCTATTTGAGAATCAAAGCTTGTTATGAACAACAACAACCCAATAGAAATCCCACTGACACGCAGGGTCTAGGAAGGTCCAATAGTATGCAGCCTTGCCCATAACTAGTAGAGAGACTGTTTTTAAATGACCCATATGAAACAAATAATAATAATAATTATTATTATTATTAAAAAATCAAGCTACGTAGGAAAAAGGCTTAAAGCTAAATTCCTAAGAGTTAAAATATTATTAAAATTGCTTTCTTTTCTTGTATTTGTTGAATCTGTGATCCTCTAGTTCAGAATTGTATCATTTGGTTATTAGATTTTAAAAAGATTGTGCATATCTTGGTACAGATGCAAAAATGTAAAGAAGTGTTTTTTCCTCATTCATATGAATGTAGTTCTATCGTAATTGTTTATGTAGAAGTTTTACTCTTTTGAGAATGATGTCATAATGTAAGAAGTTTTACTTTATTAGATGTTCAAAAGCATGTAAAGCTCATATGTTTGTCCTTTCCATTAATGGTGTTGACCTACCTGATTCCATTGCGTATAGGCTTAGGAGATGCCTACTGCCATTGACAATTAAATTATCATGTTAAATTTCACTTAGAGAAGAAAGAATGCCAATTCCATTGTCAGTCTTGGCTTAGAACAAGGAAAACATTAATATGAAAGGTTGGTATGATATACTTGCGTTTAAATTAGCAACTTGTGTGTTATATTTCATATTCTGCTTACCACTTCCCAGTTATTTGTTACATTTTCTTGTCTCATTCATACCCCATTAGCAATTGATCTGTGGGGTGGTTTATGATTTAGAATGTGTCGACCAATTATTATAAATCAAAATCTTAGTGGCCAAATGTAAATTGCTCTGCTATGTTGATTTTTGTCCCAGTATTTCAAATTCATCAAATACTGAAAGTATCCTTTATCTACTTTCATGAAGCCAGATGATTATCGGCTCATTGGTAAACTGATAGAAACTTCAAACAATGGAATTATAAGCTTAGTCATCTTTTTGAACTTGAAAGCTGTACTTGTCTACTTTCAAATATGAGGTTGTAGAAATGAAGCACTGATTAGAAATCACTTTTGACTTTATTATCTGATTTCTTGTTGCCCAATCCTGTTCCTGTATGACTTGTCTCTTTCTTTTCTGATTATGATTTTATAGCTTAAAGTTTTGAATATGATGGAAAATGCAAAATATTTATTCCTTGTTCTTTCCTTCAAGGCAGTGTGAATAAGGGTAAAGCAGCACATATATTTCTTACACTAAGGCACCTGAACTACTACTCTGAAAGCAATATAAAGAATGAAGATAATTGTCTGTTTCTGATCTCTGAATTGATCTTCATTTGTATGCTTTTGGCTCTATCAGTTAGCGTTTGCCGTCGCCATTGTGGGCATAGCAACACCATTTGTATATCCTTTCAAGATAGATGAACAATTGAATAGCATGTCTGAACTAATTGAAGGTCTTCCAGACGCTGTTGCCATCAGGTGTATTGCATGGGTCCCTTTTTATCTTCATCCCAAGTTAGAGCTTGTGTCTCGTGCATGGCGAGCTGTCATTCATAGCCCTGAACTGTTTAAGGCCAGACAAGAGCTTGGTTCAGCAGAGGATCTACTATGTGTATGTGCTTTTGATCCTGAGAATTTATGGCAGCTTTATGACCCTCTTCGAGATCATTGGATCACTCTCCCTGTTCTCCCGTCAAAAATTAGACACCTTGCCCATTTTGGCGCCGTCTCCACTTCTGGGAAGCTCTTTGTACTTGGTGGTGGTAGTGACGCCGTTGATCCATTAACTGGTGACCATGATGGGAGCTTTGCTACCAATGAAGTCTGGTCATATGACCCTGTAATGCGACAATGGACCCAACGTGCATCCATGCTTGTACCGCGGGCAATGTTTGCATGCTGTGTCTTGAATGGAAAGATTCTTGTTGCCGGTGGTTTCACCAGTTGCCGAAAATCAATTTCGCAGGTAGAAATGTATGATCCAGAGAAGGATGTATGGATTCCAATGCCTGACCTGCATCGCACCCACAATTCAGCATGTTCTGGAGTAGTTATTGACGGGAAAGTGCATGTCTTACATAAGGGTTTGTCAACGGTGCTAGTTTTGGATAGTGCAGGATCTGGGTGGACAGTTGAGGATCATGGTTGTCTCCAAGGTCCAATGGCAGTTGTTCAGGGTGCCATCTATGTAATGAGCCATGGACTAATTGTCAAGCAAGAAGGGAAAGCAAGAAAAGTGGTAGGCTCAGCATCTGAATTCCGTAGAAGGATTGGGTTTGCAATGACTGCAGTGGGAGATGAGATTTATGTGATTGGAGGAGTAATTGGTCCTGACAGATGGAATTGGGATATTAAGCCAATGTCTGACGTTGATATCTTGACATTATCTGGCGAGAGACCAACATGGCGCCAGGCAGCTCCAATGACACGTTGCCGAGGAACAATTCTCGGATGTACACAACTGAGGATTTAGGGTCTTGTATCTGTCGTGACTTTGTTGTGAAAATCATGCTCTTTTTTAAAGCGTTGATCACCTTCTACTGGAGACCATGAATTTTATCGTTCTTTTCCTGCCTGCCTTGTTTTTTTGTTCGGCGTTTGGAACTTGCCCATGTATTCTTTTTGTCATTTCCAGGAGTTTCTGATGGGAACTCTTGCAGTTAAAGGGCAATGATCGTGGTCTTCTCCAATCAGTTAAACAGCGACCTGGCAAATGGAAATTTTATTAGCATGAAATGCTTAACTACTACTCCTTTCCTATTTTTCTCGTACATGGGAAAGCATCCTTTGCTAAAAATTTGAACCTAAGAAAATATCAGCTTCGAAATCTTCTTTCTCCTTCTCTGCATCAGGCGGTCTGCAAGTTCTGTCAACTTTTTATGTATTTACATATTGACCACAAAGGTTAAACTTGCACTGCACTTTGATAAAAGCCCATCATAAAAATAAAAGAAAGAGTGTAATCATGGATCTCACTACGGCCCAACGCTAATAACGTCTCTTGTAAAACGCCAGTACACCCTAAACCCTGCAAGAGTAAAACGCCCGTAGACCTTAGAACGGTAATTCCTTCCGTTTGCGAAACGTCTTACGGTAAGGTTGGTTCATTGAAAAGAACGGTAATAAGGATCATATGCGAAACGAATACAGGAAAAAATAAGAATAAGTATAATTATTATAATTATGATAATTAATTAAAAGGAATAAATGATTATTATTATTATTATTAGTGGTTGGTTTGTTAAAAATATTAAAGAATAAAATTTATTATATTTTAATTAATTAATAAATTATATTTTAACAAATTACATTATAATTAACTAATTAATTATATTTTTAATTATATTATATTATATTTTAATTAAAAATAAAAAATAAGTATTACTTGCGCGATAATAAGTGTCACACCTATTATTAATAGGAATAAAAGTCATTCTTCTCATAAACGGGGGTATACAATAATATCAGAAAAAGGGATTAAACTGCCAACCAACGCTTTTCATTCATTCTATACCCCATAAAATCATTCTCAATCCTCTTAACCAATCACTTTCTTATCCTCCTTAAGTAAGTTAAAACGTTCTGACATGGGCATGTGTAAGGAATTAAAACTCAAATTAAACTATTAGATTATGTTTCCTGTTTGATCACCGTGTACATCTAGGATGCTAACTATGTTTGATAAACTAATATTTTGAGTTCTTCGACCATGTGAATAATGAGAATAGATTACATAAAAATGGGATGAATGGATGCTCGTACAACAGAATAAGTAGAGAGTAATGGAACAAATGATCTGAACTTGTGAAAAATGGGGTTAGTTTCATTACAGAGAAACTGCTGGACAAGTTTCTAGGTTTTTACAGCGTAAAAACAGCAGTGTACAACTTGCCAGTAAGAGCCAATATCCAGCTGAGAGAACGGAATTTAGAATGAGAATGATAAACGATAAGAAAACCAGCAAGGAAAGTCTCAACGATGGAAGAAATACATGGGCCTAAGCGAAGTAGGAGCCACTGGAGCTTCAAGTGTTCTGTAGTTCACCTTGGGTATGAACTTCTGGCATTATTCTTCACAATGTCATCGTAACTAAAGATATTCTGGTTTGAGTTATCTAGGATACGTAATATTCACTATCAAATTATGGGATCATTGAACTTTGATTGTATGTAATTTCTTGCTATTAATTGGCCGGAATCGTCTTAATTGGTGGCCATGGATGGTTGAAGTTATGAGTGGATAAGCAGACAAAACGTGACTGGAGAATTGACTACTTGTATTCAATTCTTGCTTAGCTTCTGCCATATCAATTTTGCTGTCCCGAGCAGGCAGCAGCTACTCTTTAACTTATGATTGCCTATGAGGGCCAACATATTGAAGTCGTAAATTTACTCGTCTCCCCGGTTACAGTCTCCTCAGAGACCACCTTTAATTCATACAAAATATGTCTTTTTCAGTGTTCACGACTTCCAAGTGATGTATAACAACATTTTCGACCAAAATTTCTGCATCTTTGGGGTTTTTCATTCAATCCTATTCCCCCCTTCAAAATTGAAACTTGATCCTGAATGAATCTGGCCTCAAAAAACATGCAGTATGACCTTTTCTTTGATGACCTCGACGCTTTGAGTTGGGAAGTGAATGACAAAACAAACTGAAAAATGAAGGCTAGAGCTGTATCTTCTCCAGTCAATTATCCATCTACGCTTGGAACAAATTGCAGAGAGCGAAATTCTTAATCTGACAAGTATTATAAGATCGGATTATGCATTTCACACATTCCTCAATGTAACGGACGTCCACTTTGGTTGATGGGGACAGTGCATTTAAGCCTAGTAAGGAAAACCAATAAAGTTTCCCCTCAATTATTCACTTCGCAATAATATGGCATTCAACAGCAAGCTTTAGAGTGTTGAGTTTAGCTTCAAGGGATTATCCCTATGGTCACTACTAGGGAAGGGAGAGATAATAAAGACATGGTCCCATATCAGAAAGAGAAGGGTTCCTCGTAGCAAAGTCGCCATTTTCACGTCTATGCGACCTTTTGAAGCAAGACGAGTAAGCTTATCCACTAAACCAAAGCATCTTTTGTCAAGAACTAGAAACTGAATTGATGCTTTAAAAGGACAAGAGAACCCCTTTTTGATTACTTGGTTAGATAGATGCGCCATAAACAGGAACTATGGAGCTTTATCAGAGAATAAATCAGTAGGGGACAAAGCAAATGATCTTTTACCCTTTCAATTCTGCTCATTGCATGACTTGGAGAATCAACAAAAGCACATTGTTAGATAGTCCCGTGTTCGATGGTAACATTTCAAAACATATTTTAAGGTTAAAGAACCATATAATATTTATCAATACCAAATACTCAGATGAAAAATGTTCATGTGCAATATCAAACCTGAAAAATGAAAACACGAGGTATCTGGTTATATCCCATTTCTCATGCGGATAAAGGCATTGTCATTTCTCAAGGGAAAGAGTAAAAAGTTGTCTCCTTTCAATCATTATTTAAGCTACCCAAACTCCCTACATCACACTATGCAGCAAGAAAGCATAGGCTAATAAAATGAAGTAACTAAATTGTCATGCATTATGGGACCTATGCCTACCGTCTAACTTTGAAAAAGCCTCTTAGGACAGCTCTTGTGGAACTAAAATCGGTAGAGAAACCTCTGCAAAATTTCAGTGTCTCTCATTCAATCAGATATTTTAATACCAGAACATGCCAAAGGGGTCCCCAGTGTTGTTCCCACTAATTATTACTTCTCTTATTCGTCATTGGACTAGAGACAGTGCTTCGGACCTGACAGCCATTAACTGAACTCGTGACCTAATAAGTAGAGATACCAAAAAGTCCGACCCATTTTTGCCTTAAATTGACCGGATTATTGGCGGGTTATAAATATAAGTCTAATTGTTTTATTAAAAACGACGTCGTTTTAAAAAAAATTTTTAAAAATTATTAATCTATAGGCTTCATCACGGGCTGACCCGTGATCCGAGGCCTGGTGTTAATCTATTGACATCTTTACTAATAAATTTAACTCTACTGAAAGATTTCATTTTCAGATCTATGCTAAGATAAAGAGACCCCACTGGGTAAATTTTCTTTCTTTATTTCTTAAGGTTCAAAAGCGTTCTTGAGTGAGTTATTGGGGTAGGTCCGCTAGTCCAAATTAAAGAGAACATCTTCCTTCTTTTATCATTAAACACTTTATATGCTAAATTTAGGAAGTTGCATCTTTTTTTATATTTATTATTATATATTGTGGGTATTTGAAAACAATCTCTTTATCAGTTAACGATAAAGATGTATATTACTACACGTATTCAGGTCGCACCCTTCAACAGAATTCTTATTATGTGTTATTGTTAGGTTGTACGCAATAATATTATATTGCCTTTTAATTTAATTTTTATTAAAAATAATCATTTATATTTAAATTTTTTATTTTCATAATAATTTATAAATAGCAATTGGAATGGTGTACAATACACATATTATTAATAAATTTAAGATTATATTAACTTTTTTTTTCCTGAATAGATTAGTTTGAATGCACTTAAAGTCTAACCGTAACGTTGAATAGTTTTGATGTTGAAATATGATACATACATATCTTATTGACAACGTTACATAATGAGCATATATGAATACGAGAGGACACTGAGGACAAGATCAATGACAAATCACAAATGAGGGACCAAAGCTTTCTGTGTGTGTGTGTGTGTGTTCAGTCACCAGTAAAACGTTCAATAAAGCGAAAACGACACTGCACCTCGGTGGAGCCCGCCACTTAGTGCTCTGTCCTAAAGAACTATGCGACCAATCGGCAAGTGACTATAGGGTAAGTTTGATAGTGTTGTACGTCCCTCGCTTCTTATATGTCCAGGACACTCCTCCCAAGTCCCACCCCTTGCTTTCAGTGACTACGACCCGCAAGAGCCTTTCGTTCGATCTTGGGCGCTCAATTTTTATCCATTCCCAGGAAAAGTAAACCACAATTTTCCCGGAAAATCACCCTCTCCGGCCTATCGAGAGTTGATTCTTAAGTTTGGTCTTAAAAAGACTTGCGTAGAAAAGGGTAAACTCCCGAGTCTTAATCATCATTTGACCGCTGTCAGGACGTTAAGAAAAGTGAACAAAAGAAACAACGTTTTCTTGTGGAGATTAAAGTTGTCATACAAATGTATGATCCTTGGCATCCCTCTTCCTATCTCTTCAGTCTCTTCAGGTAGCTTTGACTACAGTATTAAACGAAACAGGTACAGTACGGGTCTGATCTTGAATGCTCTGAGTCTCAGAGTAACCTTGTTCGAAGGGAACGACCTTCTGATAAAAGGTCGAAAGCAGTTTGACAATTTTGAGCTGGAAAAGTCATTGTCTTAGCTTGTCTGAATCAAAATAAGACAAAAAAAGTGTCCCGTGAACTACAATCTTTTGTGCGTATTCAAAACCACCTTCTTCTGTTGCTTATATCCAAGCAACTTCGCTTTAATTAGTCAATGTACCTAATTTCAAGAGCATTCCAACTTGCAATCTCTACAGACATGTTTTTATTTGAGAGTGAAATGATTTGCATTCGTTAAAATGTTAAGTACTAGAAGTGATACAAGATGGACTCCACCGAGAGAGAGAGGAAACACATAAACAAAAGAAATTGAGATTAAAAAAGAAACAAGATTTAACGTGAAAACTCCTTAATGAATATGGAGAAAAGTTACAGGTAAAAATATAAAACTTTTCACTATAAAAAATAAAGATTAAAAGAGGAAAATCTCACAATCCACATCAAGAATTAATACACAAAATTATGGAAAAGAGATTTTGGGATATTTAAAACCTTAAGTATATACCTCCTTATATAGCTTTAACATAGGCTATTATGTTCTCTTTTAACTAATGTAGGATCTAAGCCAACAATCTCCCATTTGAAAATTTGACTGAAAATTTTTTTCATATTGAAGTGTCGCAAGAATTTTTTAAAAGTAATTCTTCTGAGAAAGCCAAATCTTTCTGTTATTTCTGTCTAGATAAATTTGCATCCTTAGAATCTTGTTTGCTAGTCCTAAATCCTTCATTTCAAACTCCCCAGCTAACTAAGCCTTCAAATCTTGAATACGATCTTTGTTTGGGCTTGTAACCAACATGTTGTTAACATACAACAATAATACAATGAAATCATTATTATCAAACCTCTTAAAATATGGACAAGGGTTTGTACTAAATATGTTGAATCCACGACTCAGTATGAAGGAATCAAATCTCTTATACCAACATCTTGGCACCTGTTTTAAACTGTACAAAGAGTTATTCAACATGCAATCTAAGTTCTATTTTCTTGGTTCTTCAAAATTGTCTAATTGATGCATGTAAATTTCTTCTTCAAGATCTCCGTAAAGAAACGCAATCTTTACATCTAACTATATAGATCAAATGTAGCACACACAGCTAGGACAATCCAAATTGTATTAAGACGAACTACGGGTGAAAATTTTCTATAAAGTCAATACCTTCTTTATAATCATATCCTTTTACCACCAACTTTACACAATACGGCTCCACCTGATCATCACTGTTATATTTGATCTTATATACTCATTTTTTGCAAATGGCTTTCTCCTTTATGGTAGTGACACAAGCTTATATGTCTTACTTTTATGAAAAGCTTCTATTTCTTCCTGCATTGGTGTCATCCAAAGTGATGCATCTGAACTAATTTTTTCTTCTCGAAATGTTGATGGTTCTCCATCTTTTATTAGGAGATAGTATACAACATTTTCCTCCATAATATAATCAGACTGTCAGGTTGGGGTTCTCCTTTCACGAGTTTACCGTCAAACTTCTATATTTTCATATTCAACCTATTCTTGCTCCTCGTGATCTGATATAGCTTCAGTAGAATCTTTTTATTTAATCTCCCTTTCTTCCTGAATCGTTACAACTTCGAAATTTTCTTCAGACGTGCTATTTTGATCTTTTTCTTGCAGTTTATCTTCTACAAATATGACATCCCTACTAATGAAGAGCTTGTAGGTAGTGAGATCCTACAGTCGATAACCCTTGACTCTATCAACATACCCCATAAATTTATATTTTTTGGATTTTGGATCTAGTTTTGTGATATCTTGGGTATTACACGTCACGAACATAAGACTTTCAAATGTGTGTAACTAAGAATAGTTTGCTGGTTTATGATCTACATCTCCATCGTTGTCTTCAGATCAATCGATCTCATTAGTGATTGATTAATAACATAGCAGGCGATCTTCACTGCTTCTGGCCAGAAAGACTTTATCATACTTGCAGTTCTCAACATGGCTCTAGTTCTTTCAATCAGAGTTCTATTAATTCGCTCTACCACACCATTTTGTTGAAGAGTGTGAGGCACTGTGAATTGACGCTTGATGCCTTCCCGATTACAAAAATCAATGAACTCATCACCAGTATATTCTCCGCATCAGTCCTAAGGTACTTGATTTTCTTCCCCGTCTCTAACTTAATTTGTGCTTTAAATGTTGTGAAGATTGGAAATACAACACCCTTTCTCCTGTTAGGATACACACAACATCTTCTGGAGTAATCATCAATAAAGGTCACAAAGTACCTTGCTCCACCCAGAGACATAACTGGTGCTTGTCATACATTAGAGTGAATCAATTTTAGAATATCTTTACTTCTAGAATTTGATGCATTAAATTTCAGTCTATGCTGCTTACTTCTTACGCAGTGCTCACAGAAGGGTAATGATATCTTCGTGAGACCAGAGAGTAGTTTCTGCTCAACAAGAATCTTTAATTCTTGTTCTGACATGTGGCCAAGTTTACGGTGCCACAATTTTGTTGCATTTTCTGCATAACTAACATATGTAACCAATGCATTTGCTACCATATACGTCTCTCTCATAAGCTTGTATAAGTTTGCAGCTATCCTTTCTGCCTTTATGACTACAAAAGCTCCTTTGATCACCTTCATGACTCCATTTTGATCGAAGGTATTACACCCAATTTCATCCAAGTATCCTAAAGACAATAAATTATTCTTCAAGCCCTTCACATGTTGTACATTTTAAATAGTGTGAACTATACCATCATACATCTTCAACTTGATGATGCCAATCCCAGCAATCTCCAAGGCATGTTCATTTCCCATATACACAGATTCTGTAGAGATATATATATCAATGTGAAACCATTCTTTACAAGGAGTCATATGCTACGTTGCTCCTAAATCCATTATCCCAGCATCAGTGAGCTTTACTCTCTCATTGAACACCATTGCTATTTTACTGTATAAGATTTCTCCATTGGCAACACATCCCTGAGAAGTTGATGCTTCAGAGGCCTTGTCTCCACTCATCCTGAATCGATATTCACTTTTTAAGTGTCATCTCTTGCCATAGTTATAACACTTGAGATTTTTCTTACTTTTGGATTTCGACCTTCCTTGTTTGTGACTCCCAGTTGAATCACGCTCCACTAACCATCCTCTTGTCATCAATAAGGCTTCTGCTTAATTCGAACTTGTCAGCTTTTCTTCCTTGTTGATGCATCTGCTTTATTCTTCAAGAACCGAACTAACAACATCATCAAATACCAAAGTATCTGTGAGGATATTATTGGTTAAATTAATGATGAATTGGTCATATGAATCTGGAAGACTTTGAAGTAGAATCTCCACACTTTTAGTTGGATTTATATTATGTCCCAACTTTGAAAATTGAGAGCATAGAGAGATTAGAGTATTGATATGGTCTGTTACTGAAGTAGATTTAGACATTCGGAGTGTGTAGAGCCTCCTCTTCAGAAAAATTTTGTTATGAAAAGATTTAGCTTCATACAACTTTGTGAGATGATCTCATATCTCCTTGACTGATTTATTTTCCTTTACACCTTGCAAAATATCATCTGATAAACCAAGATGCAAATTTAACATGGCCAAGGCATCTATTTGTTTCCATTTGACATCATTTGTAAAGTCCGTCGGCCTAACAATGATGGCTTCAGGCAGTTATCTTTTACTAATATTGCCTTGATCTTCAATTTCCATAATGAGAAATTTGTCCCGTTAAACTTTGTAATATTGAATTTGGTCGACATTACTTCTATCACAAGAATTGACTCCCACTCTCTCACGTTAAAAAGGGAAACTGCCTCGAGTTACCACCATTTAGTATGTAATAAGACTGTAATACACCGGGAAAGTTTCCAGGAAAGGTTAGAGGGGTCATAAATGGTTCTACTTAAAACCTAGTCTCCTTAAACAGAGCTTTTCCTAAACATGCACTCAATTACCTCAAATACCAACAAAAAATGCTCAAAAAATGACAATGAGAACCCGATAATAGAACCACTCTTTACCGCAAGAACACCAAAGAAAAAAAATCATTTTATGTTATGAAAGATCAGACTATGCTGCAACCACATAACATACTTGAGCAACCTTTAGGCTCTAATACCACTAATAGGAGATAGACTCCACTCAGATAGAGCAAACATACCAATAAAAGAAATTGAGATAAAAAAGGGACACACAAGATTTAACATGAAAAACTTTAACGAATATGTGGAAAAACTACGGGCAAAAATAGAAAAATTTCCACTATAGAAAACAAAGATTACAAGAGGAAGATCTCGCAATCCACACCAACAATTAATACACAAGGTTATAGGAAAGAGATTTTGGGATATTTAAAACCTTAAGCATATGCCTCCTTATATAGCTTTAATGGAGGCTATTATGTTCTCTTTTTACCAATATGGGATCTAAGCCAATAGGCAATTTTTATTTAGAATCTTAAAAAGGATTTCTCAAACATTTCCAAGTACTTAAAAGTGAGTTTCTCAACAATTATTTAGGTTGCTTTCATTGCTTAATTTTGAGTTACTGAGTTAATATAAATATATTGAATACAATATCTCAAGAATTACAAATAAATCACTTAGAAGAATTAGTCTTTAGGAGTTTGAAATGTAAATCTTTTTTAATTTGTTTGGTTCTTATATCATAATAATCTGTATTTAATACTTATTTTAGTTTATATTTTTCTGCATAAATTGTAAACTTTTAATTGAATAAAATAGATCTTTTGGAGAAAATCAAACAACTTTCTTTTTATTTTTATTTTTGTATTTATAATTATGTAAAGACTATCATATAAGTATCAGATCATCATCTTAAGAGATTTATGAGATTGTTAAAGTTTAAACATTTGCCCTAAATATTTACCCTTATTTTACGTAAAATATAAAAGCTTATAAATAATTCGTATTAAATTTGGATATTTCATATTGTTAAAATGAAGGTCTATCTTGATCAAAATAATTTCCAAGAGATTATTGAAAATAAATAAATATTTTCATCCTTTCCAAACAATTCGACAATAACACGGTCAAAAATCATAAAGAGATGAGATAATGAAAATCTAAAGCTAGAGCTAGCTAACTTTTTTACAGTTGTCTTATCTTCCATCTTCACCAGAATCATGACATTGGAGACTATAAATAAAATATGGAACTTATTAAAGAATAAGCATAAAAGAGATTTAAAAAATTAAGAGGCATGCAAGTTTTGAAGTTGATATTGGAATTTGAAATGTAGACGATGAAGGAGTCATAAACTATCAAGCATTAATTCGAGAAACTTCTCATTATAGTTAAAAGGTGAGAGTTCTTGGTGTTAAATTTTATATTTTAAGATTAATTCAAAAACTTTTAGTTGTAATTTTTGAAAAGTTTGAGGTTACATTTTCATTGCTTTATAATGCTAAAGACACATCAAGTATTATCTTGATATAAATTTTAAATGCACCATAAATATAAGAACAAAGAAGGCTTATGAGAGAAGAAGGATTTATAGAGGGTACTTTTTAAGTCAAATCACTAAATATCAATGCAAATGAAAACAGGAAAAAAGAAACAATAACAAACATCTTAAAACAAACTTGAGCAATAATAATAACAAAATTGCTCAAACCTATCAATCATATCCTTATTATAAACAGACTAATCATCCATAAAAAGAGAAGCTAAAACTATCGATAATCAATAACATAAAGAGTTTTTATGACAACACGTTTTAACAGTAGCAACTCTACATAAAGTTAGCTACTAGACAATAGTTATACACTTCACATGACTCATCACCGAGAACTATTTAGGGAGCTTGATAGAACCTTCATTACTAAAGTCAAATTTAGGAATGACTTATATATTGCACCAAAAGGAAAAGGAAACATTACAATTGAAGACTACTCGTATTTAAAACTCTAATAAAAAATTTGATGAAAGGATGTTTTAATTGGCAGAGGAGTTTCTAACATATATTGCCTGTTAATATAGGAAGCAAACTAAAAATAAAAAATAAAAAATATGGGAAGCAAACTAAGTTATCTTTTTCATAAAACAAGACCTAAATAGATACATAAAAATTACACAGTTTATACAAATATAGGAGTGGGTCTAAAAGAACAAATTTGTTAAATCACAGTAAGTTTTAAATTGCTTTCATTAATAATCACACAAGAATATGTTGCATTTTACTTCACGAAATTCAAATATGGAGTTCTTGAAATCTTTTGAAAGTTTAAGGATTTGGTAGAAGATCAAAGTGGATGTAAAATTTAGGCGACTAAGTCTGACAATGGAACTGAATGCACCTAAAAATTCAGTAAATTGTGTAAAAATGGTATAATAAAATGGTAGTTGATAACTCCTTATTCTCCTAGCAAAATGGAATTTTAGAGAGAAAAATATAATATTTATGGGGGCGACAAGATGTTTGTTACATGAGAAAGAGTTGCCAAAAAATTTAGGTTGAGGCTGTAAATATAGCAATTTTTTGCTTAATAGATTGCCAATAAAATATCTATCTACCAGTTAAGGATAAGGTTGCATATTGCTATACCTCCACAAATCTCACATATCACCTGGACTTTTATTGGTTTATTGTTGTTGTTGTTAGATTTGTAATAAAAACTTATAGAAAATAACTCCATTTGAAGCATATTAGGACTATAAAACTAGGCTAATGAATTTAAAAGCATTTGACTACCTTTGTTTCTCTCACATTCCTCCAATCAAAAAGAGACAAATTGGATAAGAGGTGGAACACAGGATCTTTGTAGGTTTACAACTCAATTTTAAAAGCCTACAAGATAAATCTTCCAAAAACCAATAAATTAATTACCATTTGGGATGTCCAATTATTCCTTGAGCTATAAAACTAAAGCTAGAAAGATGACAAGAATCTTAAATTTTAGGAAGATAATGAAAATATTAATGAAAAAATTGTCATGAGAACAAAACCACTATTGATATTTATCAAAGATGCAATGTTTTTATAATAGAGCTTATAATGTATGAAGAGGCTATAGTAGATTAGAAATAGATGACTTACAATAAAAAGAGGAGCTCATGATTATTACAAAAACCAAACTTGGGAGCTAATAAAGAGACTTGAACAAAAAAAGGCAATAAGTTTAGTAGGTTTATAAAACCAAACTTAATCAAGAAGAGTATGTAAACTAGCATAAAGTAAGACAAGTTATTAAGGAATATTAGTGTACTAGGTTTAATGCTGAAAATGGAGGTTTCAAGAATTATACTTAAAATTATAAATTTTGGTCTCGATATCAATTTATTCAAATTTATGAGCCTTTAGTGAGATCAATTTATCTAGCTGATAGTGATGAGAAAGCAACAATAAAATAGTTATATGATGTCATAAAGAGGGTAAAGGAAGCAATCAAGGCCAATATAAAAAATAGGTCTTTTTTATATATACCTTATCTTATAGTCATCAATAAAAGGTGAGAAAGATAACTTTACTTTTCATTGTTTGCTACTGGGGCATTTCTAAATCTTAGTGTCTATTTAGACCAAGTTTTACAAAAAAAAGTTGAAGTTAATAGGAAAATGTTATTAATTATTACAATAATTATTTCACATGAGATGATGTAATATCTCCTTAGCTTAAAATTAGAGCCATACAGGGATGAATGTGGCGATTTTAAGATACTCATTGCAATTCGTCAAAGAGACAAACTTAATCTAAGTATATATTTCTTCCTTGTTTAACTTGTTTAAAATTAATCATTATTTTATTTTCTTTACAAGATTACTTTTGTTGTCTTACAGATTCTTGGTAGGACCAATTTAGAAGAGGCAATCTAGAATTTTAAAAGTTTATAATTCAAATTCTAAGTAAATGTATCAATGCACTAAGTATGAAAATAAGTAGAACACATTTGGATTCATCCATTCTAAAGAAGGGAATATATTATAGCATAAAAGATTAAAAGATTTAGTCTTTGTTCGATACAACTTAAAGCTTCAAGAAAGATATGTTATTATCATTATTAAGTTGAATATAATTTCTTGTAATTTTTAATAACTTTATTTTATTTGTTTGCTAGGAATATTAATAAAATAAGTAGTTTTATAGATCTAATTTGTATTGACCATCGATCTTTTAGTAGATTGAGTTTTTAAGGAATTAAGTTTCATAGATGAGAGTGACTTGGAAAATAATCTTGGATATGAAAGTGTTAACATGTCATTTGGTTCAACATGTTTAGATGATAGTGATGATGAGATTCCTTTTAACGATGAGAATTTTATACCAAACAAAAATTAAAGTCAATTTGGGTGGATATGTCATTAAATTAAATTTCTATTTTTTATTTTTTTCTCATCTTTTAATTTCACTTGTATTTAACGTATATGTTAGATTGTATATATACAATATAAATATAAAACTTTTTAATCGTAACTGTTTTTTAGTTTATATTAACTTCTGCTATGTTGTTCCTTGACATGAACTTTTTTTGTAATGCTTGTAAACTTATAATATTCCTACTATATGATGTTTTGATATAATTATTCTTTACTATATGATGTAAGTTGTAACATTTTAAATACTTTGTATTATTCTTAGTTCTATATTTGTATGAGAATAAATTGATCTTTTTCTTATATAATTATGGTAGTGAAGAAATATGTGAAAAGTAATATTAATATAAATAAATAGATAGTTAGTATATCATATTTATATAATTTTTGAAACAAGGTTAAGGTAAAACTAAAAATTATCTAGCACAATATATTGTGAGACTGTTTTGTAATGTTATAAAATTTATAGACTATTTTGTAATTTTAAACAATTTCTCAAAAAATATTCAATATTAAGTAATATTCATAAAATTACTTAATAGGCTATTTAACGTAATTCACTGAAACTAGGGCATGCAGTATGAATGTTGTAAGTCTTCTTTTAAAGTAAATGCATTATATTTATAAAATTCATTTTTAAGCAGCAAACGAATTGTTAGATATGTAAAGGAAAAGATTGATTACAATTTGAAGTTCACTTAATTTAACTATGGAGTGTTGAAACCTAAATCTTCTTTTTTTTTAGTCCGTTGTTATGTATATAATAATTTCCATTTTATATTCAACTCATTTATAATTCTTCTGCTGTCTCAATTCTTAGGGATCAAATCATTTGTATCTACTAGCTTGTAACAACTCTGTTCCACGCGATCTCATCTGTATGTTTTTTTGAGTCTCATATATTTATGTGGATAAGATCACGTAGAATAGAGTTGATACATACCAGTGACTACAATTCTCACCAGTACCCTATATACCCCTAGGTGCTAATAATTCTTTTTTTTTAATGTTATAAATACCAGAAAGTTAACGAGTGCCTATCATGATTTTTGTGAGAGTTTGTGCATTCTGTTTTAGTAGTGACTCATGATAACCCTCTGTTTCTTTTGGGATCATCATTAAGAAAAATGAAATGACTCTAAAATGGAGCCATAGAAGGTAAAAGATGAGGCGGACAAGAGTGGGGAAGCCAAGAAAGTACAATGCATATGCTGAAGCATTACCCAAATTAGGTTATAAGTTAAAACTGTACGAGCAAAGAAGCAGGGATGGTCCTGTGCGGGAACAGAGGAAAAAATAATATCAGAGAGGAGTTAAGACTGACATCATCAGTATCCCCCTCAAGCGTGCGTTTATTTCAGCATTCAAAGCCGTGCAGTGTTGAGTGGACAATAGAAAGTCAGCAAAAATGCCATAAGCCATGGTCAAGAAAGAAACTCAACAGAAGAGGACGACAATAGGTTTAGGTAACGCTTTATGTATCAGAAAGATGGTTATGTTGGTAAACTTTATTTAATCTCAGTCTACCCTTGAACAATGAGAAGAAAACAGCAAAATGTAGGTGAAAATTGAGGAGAGAGAGAGAGGTTATAAAACAAAACTTAGTACTCGGAATCGCATTGAGAGGTGAAAACTTTTGCTTGATTCTCATGCACACAACTTTTCAGTCTCTCTCTTTCACAGGGCACACCCAACACGACTCTTGTCTGTGAAGTTGTTAACTTTTCATCTCTATCTCTCACACCATCTCTTTCTCTCTGCAAAAGTTTCAAACTTGGGGCGCTTTTGCAGATTTGGAAGTGAATAAAGAGAAAGCAGCGGAGTGAAACTGATGGGCAAGAATGGAAACCAGCAACAGAAAATAAAAGCTCCGGGAGAGAGAGAGGGCAGCTGCTAATCTCTCTTTCACTTCAGAGTCAAGTTTGGCCATTTTTCATTGGAACATCAGTGTACTGTGTGAATATAGCCACAGTTCTTTTGCTGTAAATGGCAGGGTTAGCTGCTATTCATATCTGCTGTGAATCAAGTGGCTTGCATGCTGTGTTATCATTATGAAGGAAGTTGATTTTTGCTCTCGTTTCAGGATAATAGAAGTTAGACCGAAGGCAATACGTAAAGGAGATATCACAGTTTTTCAAGGCTTTGAGTGTCCATTCATGGAAGCTACAGAAATTTAAGAGGCCTTCTACAATTCCCAGAGAGTATGTTAGTGAATGTCTAGGAGGTTGGATGTGCTTGTAAAAGAATTTTCCTCTTTTGTGTCATTTGTTCGATCGTTTTCCTTTCACGTCTCTGCTGTTGGGTTTATTGGCCTTGACATCAACTTGTTTTCCTTTTGCAGTAGCAGATGTGAAATTTGAGTGCTAAGAATCGTATAAGAATAGGTGGTTAAGCTAAGGAATAGATCAAGAAGCAAGCAAGCTAGAATGACCGATCAGAGCTCTCTCTCACCTTCATCTTTGAGTAGCAGAAAGCCAGTAACATCTTTCTTCGGTTCACCAAGGTTCAAAGCTTTTACCTTTAAGGGTGTCCCTGAAACTGAACCTGTGATGAGTCCAACCTCAATTCTCGACACTACAAAACCTCTCTCTCCTTTCAAAAGTGAATCAAATCAGGCAAAATCTCCGAGAGTTTTCCCTGAAAGCAAACATTCATGGGACAAGCTGGACACAAAAGGTATTGGAGTAGCCCTTATTGACGATATACAGGACAATGAAGCTGTTGAACAAGACAGTAACACAATTTCTAAACCTTGCAACAGAGGAATCTTGTTTGGTACCAAGCTTAGGGTCCAAATACCTCCATTGCCTAACATATCGTCTCCAGTTGGATCACCAACATCACCAGGAGATTTTGGAATCAAGACAAGGAACACACAAGTGTTATCTGGGCTCTCCATTCAAGCAAATGATCCTCCTCGTGTGTTCACAGGATGTCTATCCATAAGCGAGATGGAGCTATCCGAGGATTATACATGTGTGATAACTCATGGTCCTAATCCAAAGACTACCCACATATTTGACAACTGCATTGTGGAAAACTATTATACCAATTCAGCACAACTCAATTTCCTGAGCTTCTGCCACACATGCAAGAAGCATCTGGAGCAGAAAAATGACATCTACATCTACAGGTAAAAATGGCACAACTTTCCTCATTTTGATCTGCAAGTTCTCGTAACTCCTTTTGACACTTTTGTTTCAGCTTAATTTGGCCTATAATTACGTTTTCGTTTTGCTTATAAAAGCAGGGGTGAAAAAGCTTTCTGCAGCGACGAATGTCGTTACCAGGAAATGTTATTAGATGGAATAGAGAATTGATAATCTTGACGAATAAAGTTTTGGTCTGAAGCTTCTGTTTTCCTTCAGAGTTCGCACTGTCAAAACGTATCAACATACCAATTTCTTGATCATGGAGTGTTTTTCCACTCTGTCACTTCCGCTTCTCTTTCGGCCCGCTCACCTGACAACAACGATAAGAGAGGACTATTGCTCGAAGTTAGAACCTTTGTTTAATGTGATTGCTTCTGGGTTATGGGTTTTCACAGGCTGATGATGATGTATGATTGAAAACCTTCCTCGGGTATATATTATTGCTATGATTAGCACAAAGGAGTGATCATTAAAATAATTGAAGTCAGTGAGCAATAATTTAAGCAGTATGAAGATTCTGAGACTGTATGTTTCTTATGTCTTCTGCTCAGAACCAACCTTCTCCGATATTTGGGTTGATTAAACGCAACAAAAACATTAGTTTAATCTAACTCTTGACTTTTTCAAGCAAGTAGATCCAAACTCAAGTCGCTTTCTCATCCTATACAATAATTAGTAGTTGTTGAGAACTTGGACGTGACATAGAGATCCACACTATATATTTTCTCTAAGTTAATGATATTTTTCACCAAGAACCAAGTTTCTTACCTGCAGCATTGATTAACTCTTCAGCTTTCTTTTCCAACACCCCAAAAAAACAGAAATCAATAATATCTGAAACTGGAGAACATCCGATGAGTTCTTTTTTTTCTCTCATTAAGCGCAAGGAGTGGAGAATTTAATTCTTAATATTGAAACTTAGACATTTCAACATCGAACTATTCATTTTGGTCTTCATTATAATCCAATAACACTTGTTTTTCCAGCCCGAACATGAAAAAGTCCAGATCAAACTATAGTTTCTGATAAAGACATTAGATTGTTAGTAAAAATATTAAACTATTAGTAGTCAACATTGGAAAGTATTAGGTTAGACCTGTTTTATGTGTAAAATTTATTGAAATTAGTCCATTTTTAGGACTATATTATCATCATTTTGACTTACTCTTCTAATGTCTAATATTTGATTAGTGGTGAGTAAGATGCGATGTGAGTGTCCACAGAAAAGAGAGAAAACAAAATTGGAAAGGCAAATGAAAGATCTTTTGTTTATGAAAAAGATGCATTTGCTCGTGTTTGCTACTTAGAAGTCCCAATCTATGTAAGATGGGGATTAGGAATTTGAACATTCATAAGTTTATAGCTATATTAGGCAATATGTAGAAGACTATTTTTGATCACTTTGTTAATAAGACATATAATTTAACCTTGTAGGATAAGATTGATATACTTTTATGCTTTGAAGACTAGCAATAACAAGTTATTCTTATTTAAGCGATTGACGAATTTAAGATACAAGGAATGCAATCCTATTTTTGATCATTTAAATAATTTTTAGGATATTTTTTATCAAATGTCTAAAATAGGTGTAACGTTTGATGACAAAATTTAGGGATTATGGTTGCTTATACTTTATCTGATTCTTAAGAAACTTTTTCCATTTCTTTGATCAATTCTACTCCTAATAGTATGGTGACTATCGAATATGTTTAAAATGGTATCTTTAATGAAGAAGTGAGAGCAAGATCTTAGAGCTTATCTTCATCCTCCTCACATTTAGATGTTTTGGTTAACGAAGATGAGAGAGTAGTAACTCCAAAGGTTAGAAGGGTAGAGAAAAAAGTATAAGCAAGTCAAAGTCCAAGTATAAGAACTTTATTTATGACCACTATAAGTAAAGCAAGACATATCAAGAAGTACTTTTCAAACTAAAAAAAGAGATGAGATAGGAAAAAAGGACAATGATAATAAGAATAATGTTGTTGGTGGTGTTATTATTGATGATGATCTTATTATTGCTTATGATAAAAATATCATCAATTTAGTATGATATGAGACTAGCTCGGTTGTAGATATTGGTATTTCCTATCAAGTTATGTTAAGAAAGGAGTTCCCACTTCTTATAATTCAAAACATTTTAGATTATTAAAGATGGAAATGATAACAAGGTTAGGGTAATTAAAATTCAAACATTTTGTTTAAAGACCAATAATGGTTCAAAGTTAGTTCTCAAGCATGCATATGATATATGCTTCAATTTTTTCTCCTTAAAAAAAGCTTGTTAATGATGGATATTGCAATATTTATAGTGATGGATAATAGAAACCTACTAAAGATTTATTAGTTTATAGCTCGAGCTTAAGGTAACACATCCTCTAACTTGTGTATGATATAAGGTTCTATTATTTACAGCTTGGTGACTGTAATGGAGAGTGATACTTCATCATAATTATGACATAAAAGAATGAGTCATAAGAGTGTAAAGTTGATTGATTGTTTAGTCAAAATTTTTATCTTTTAAGAATAAGGAGGCCAAGATGGATGAATGTGTTCATTATTTGGTTGAAAAATAGAGAAGAGTTCCTATTTCAAAGTCATCCTTTTAGAAACTCATATTTGTTAGAGCTTATAAACTTTGATCTTTGTGGTCTTTTTAAGGTAAGATCATAGGGTGGTGCACTATATTTTGTTATTTTAATTGATGATGATTATGAGAAACTCTGAGTTTATTATTTAAAGACAAAAGATCAAGTTCTTAAGAAATTCAAAGAATCTCAAGATTTAGTTCAAAACACAAACATGTAAGAAATTGAAGTGCATTTACAGTGACAATAATGGTGAATATATGAACCTTTGATAACTATTAAAAAAAAAGCAAGACATTAGACATCAAAAGACTCTTCTCTGGGCTCCCCAGATGAAAGGTTTGGCAGAGAGATGAATAGAACTTTAGTGGATAGAGTTAGATGCTTATTTGCATAAGCAAAATTGTTAAATTCCTTTTAAGCATAAGCATTTTGCACAGTTATCAATTTATCTCCTACTGTTGCTTTAGATAATGATCTCTAAGTTTGATTTGATAAGAATTTTTTATAATCACTTGAGAGTTTTTGGGTGTAAAGCATTGGTGCATGTTTTTAAAGATGATAGGTTGAAATTGGATATTAAAATCAAATAGTGTATCTTTATTAGTTACGCTCAAGATGAGTTTGATTACTGAACTATTAAGTATATTGCGAAGGCTAGGATGAATGGTTTTCAAAACAATGGGAGTCTGGCTGACAATGAGCTAGTTTCTTTAATTAATGCACTAAATGCAATCGAAGATAGTCTTCAAGATATTGACATCCAAGATAACAATCAAGATGTTAAGATCCAAGATAACAATGAAAATGGTAACCAAGTGAAGAATGATCAATAGGGTGTAGAGAGATGAATAGAACTTTAGTGGATAAAGTTAGATGTTTATTTGCAAAAGCAAAATTGTCAAATTTCTTTTAGGCGGAAGCACTTTGCATTGTTAATCAAGTTATCAATTTATCTCCTATTGTTAATTTGGATAGTGATCTCCCTCGTGGAGTTTGATTGATATGAATATTTTTTATAATCACTTAAAAGTCTTTAGGTGCAAAGCATTGGTGCATGATCCTAGAAATGATAGTTTGAAATTTGATATTAAGATCAAATATTATATCTTTATTAGTTATACTCAAGATGAGTTTGATTACCAATTATATGATCTAGTAACGAAGAAACTTGTTAAATTAAGGACCGTACTGTTAAGTATATTGAGAAGGTTAGGATGAATGGTCCTTAAAACAATGGGAGTCTAGCTGACATTAAGCTAGTATATTTAATTGATGCACCAAATGCAGTTGAACATAGTCTTCAAGATGTTGAGATCTAAGATAACAATGAAAATGGTGACCAAGTGCAGAATGATTAGTATAGATTAACTTAAAATCATCCTCCCTTCCAAGGTGTAGGCACTTTGAATGTTCTAGTACATGATATTGTGATTGGTCAACAACTAATAAATGTATAGAAAACAATTAAAGAGGCTCCAGAGACTTCTTTTAGGAGATCTATCAGAGAAAAAATCCTAGTCACATTACCCTACTTATGAGTATGTACTAGTCAATAATGGGGGAGAACTTAAAAACTTTAAGGAAGCCATGAGTAGTGAGCAGAGGAGAAATGGTTTAAAGCTATGAAGAATGAAATGAACTCCTTGTATGATAATCAAATTATTGCTTTGGTTAAGCTACCTAAGGACTAAAGAGCTTTGACGAACTGCTGAATTTTTAAAAAGAAGCATGATGATGACACTTGCCATGATATGAAGTTAGATTAATTATCAATGGTTTTAGCTAAAATATAGGGGTTGATTTTGATAAAATATTTTCTCTATTTGTGAAGATATTATCCGTCTGGTTTATGTTGAGTTTAGTAACATGCCTTAACTTAGAGGTTGAGCATATAAATGTAAAGACTACTTTTCTCCATTGGTGATTTGAATGTGAAAAATTATGTGGTGAAATTAGAAGCTTTGAAGTCAAAGGACAAGAAACTTATGTTTGTAAATTGAGGAAGAATATGTATGATTTGAAACAAGCACTAAGGTAGTGTACAAGAATTTTGATTCTACTTTGAGAAAGCAAGGCTTTAAGGAGACTTCATTTAAAAATTATGTTTTTGCATAGAAATTTTATAATGATAATTTTATTATTTTATTACTTTACATTGAAGACATGCTTATCATTGGTCAAAATGTTTTTAGGTTAAGATCTTTTCCCCTATATGTATAAAAAGATCAAAATTATTTTGTAATACCATATTTATTTTTCAATATATTACATTTGTCGTAACATTATTATTCTGTTAGAGTTTACTAACTCCTTAAAATTTAAATACTAAAAAATTGATTAAACATTTTGGCCTTGTTTAGTAAATGACTTATCAGCTATTTTTTGACAGATTGATTAACTATTTAATCATATTAAACCACTGATAATTATATTTGGTAATCAACAGATTGGATTGATGGATTGAACTCAATCAGCTGATTTTGAAAACGCTACTATGAGGAGTGTTTTTCTCTAGCGGTTGAGAAATTAAAGAACTAAAACACTATTATATTTAAAAGTTATTACAAATTACTCAAAGATATAGAGATATAAATTTGAATTAATTTATACAAATTTTAAAAAGTTAGTTATTAAATTAAAATTTTAAAATATTTAATTTTAAATTTTAAAAAATAAATACTTTTGAAGTTGTTATTTCTAATTATATTACATTAATTACTTTTGTATTGACCCGATATTTTGGTCCCTTTTTATATCAATATTTAGTATATAATATTATTGTCACCTGTATATTGTGTTCGATTCAATTCAATTTAATCTAAATTTAATAAGCCAAATTTAAATTAATTATTTTGATCTAAGTTTAAATTTTAAGAGATTAATATAAATAACTTTTTTCAAAATAATTTTATTTTAATTTAATATATTAAAAATATAGTTTTAATTTTTAAAAATTAAAATTAAAATAACAAAAAATTGATGCTACCTTAAATTCGAAATTAAATCAATATCATTTGTACAAACTCAATTTCTTATTAAGTTCGTTAGTGCTATATTTGAGGAAAAACTCTTGTCGTGATATGATCAATCTCATTCTCAAACTTATTTTTAGTGGCATTTTAGTGATATTTCAAGTTCTTCAGCAGGCTCTTGCCAATCTAAGAGAAATTTCGAAAAAATTTTAATCGAACTCATTCATCATTGAAAAGTTATATTGAGAGGGCTTTTGATATTCTTAAAGATCGATGGAAAATATTGGAGAAAATGATAATGTTAACTTCTTTTACTCGATGTTAGATTCTTACAAGAATATTCAAATAAATACTAAAATATAAACAATTAATATTTATGTTCTTATAAATCTTTTTTTTTAGTCATATCTTCATAAATTATTTTACATATAAACAATTAATACTAAATAACTATTTTTATCAAACATATTTAAATAAGCTGATGTTATCCAACGTAAGGATAAGAGGCTAAATCCTCGTCTCATCCTATCCTAAGTTAATATCCATCCTAAAAACACACTCTTATTTTGTATAGATCAGAAAGGAAGTCGGGAAACATCTTGCCAGGAAGAGCTCTTATTTTTCCCGACTTACAAGACGCCTTTCTGCTTTCTAAATCATTAATATATTATTTTGATTTTGCATCAAGTTTTATTTTGTAGTACACTCCTTCAACTTCATTCTCCGACAACTCGCGCTTTCTTGGGGTTCAGATCGTCTGTTCATCTTTGTTGGGAACAAAAAATCTGTTGTCGTAATATCCACCCATTTAATTTTATCTTATTTATTTATTGCTAAATGTGTAAGGGAATAGATTGGGAATAGGAAAAACGGAACAGACGATCTTATTCTCTTTCTTGGCTTGTTCAGTTACGAAATTTAATAGCAGAGCACAACCAACTAGATTGAAGAGTCATTCCATAGAGCAAATACTACTGGGATTTGGATGTAACGTTTTCAATGAAGAACCAATTACCGACCATATAACAACTAACGTGGAACTGATCATCGCCCAAACGCACCCGAAACATGAACCAGTAGAACCAGCTTGGCCCAATAATTCACCATCGGCCATGCGATGGTATCAAATGATACATCGCCTTGGTTCTCTCGAAACGCCCGAACTAAGCCTCAGAGATCGATTGCCTTCAGGTGCTTGAGTTTGATATAAATTGGATATTGGCACACTAAGGTAATGTCGCAATTTTATGATTCAGCAGTAAGATTTTTTCATAAACTTCATAAAATGACTGAAGACCCAACAATAACTACAGTTTGGACAAAACACGACATTTTAGAATAATTATGGTCAGACATTACATATAACCACCCCACTGGTACAAGCCAGAGACATACAGTTTGCATTTCTTAGACAACTAAACACCACCCATAAACTTCAAACTGGTCCTCGTAAGACTTACTCTTTCTGCGTCCTGCACGAACATGTCCACCAATAAAAGCTGATTATAGGTCCCTGTATTATATAGATAAGAAAACATGAGGAACAAAGCATTGCCACTTATAAGAAAACAAGATAAACGCATTGGAGTCAGGAGAATTACTACCTTGTTAGTAAGCTTGGTGTTGTCAACAATCTCCAATAATGATATGTTTTATCAAGATCAAGCGAGGACCTCTTTCTCATTCAAAGGAACAAGTCAAGAAGAAAGAACTAATTGGCTTTATGAGATGGTAAAGCGACATGGATTGGACTAAGCTTATAAACTCAAGACACAGAAGTAACCAACATAACCATCCCTACGCACCTTTCCCTCATAAAAACGGAAAAGAAGCTGAGGCAGAAAAACACCCTTGAAGAGCGCAAGTTAAACCTAACTAAAGGAAAGAAATGATAAGGTATATACAACACGAGGAGTTCAATTGTTAAGGAGTCAATCACAGAACAATGAACAGCGTACGAAAGTAAAGTTAAAAGATAATGTGGCTGCCAGTTGATGCAACACCAGATTAAGAAACTAAGACACAAGATAAAATTAGCAAAAGAACTAGAAGAATACAATGCCATTGAGACAGTGCAACCCAAAACAAAAAACAGAAAGCTGTAAGGTTTGTCTGAGAGTAATATAGTAAAGATTCCCCAGTATATACAGTCTAATATTCTAGGATAAATTTACTCGGATTGGTAAACTAGACAGAATAAACATTTTACCAGGAAAATAAGCACAGATTGACACTTCCAAGCATGGAAATAATCTTGTTTTGACCAAAATAGGATAAGAGTAATAAGTTGCTCCATCCAACTGTCACTGAAAAATCCTGCCCTGCATTCACATTCATTCATAATGACCTTCTGGTTCCCAACACACATGAGTTCACGCCCATCCATGTTGCATACTTAATTAAAAGTACCCTGTTCAACCTTAACATACTTCACTCACCTCGCTGAGAAATAACAATCAGCAATGTGCAACTCTACATCACTATCAGTTTATCCCAACTAAAAGGGGAGATCATTGACCCACCAAAGCCTGTTTCTAGTACTGCCATCACTGCCACAACCAAAAGCTAAACAACCACAACCGGAACCCAACTGCTGACCCATTTATTGCCTATATACAATCTGATGAGAACAACACCCATATTTACAGGAGCTAAAAGCTCATTAACTTTCAATCATCTTCACCATCAAGGTTAAGAATGCGACGCAAAATCTTGGTTGCAGAGTCAGCATGAAGAAACAGTGTGCTTGAAGAAACATCATATTCCCTCGTAGGGGAAACAGGTGCAGATTTTGCAACCACATGCACTTCAATGCCAGAGTCATGTGGAGGAAAATCAAGTGATGCAGCTCGCTTTGGCTTCATTGAGAACTTCGGAATTGGCAAAGAACTTGGGGGAGGAGAGTTTGAATAAGTAGGACCAGCCCAAAGCTCAGAGAATGGTAACAGCTCCTCATTAGGAGTCTCCTTTCTCGGAGCTTTGGCACCAATAGGAATTGGAGAGCTTTTTAGGGTGGTATTACTGCAAATATTATCACCAAAATGCGAACTTGCATATGAATTGATGTTTTCAAACGGTGTTTTGGGGGAAGAAGGACCTTGTTTGGTTACAATACTCCTATTAAAGGGTGTTGGCAGTATACCAGCGCCAGATTGAAAAGTCCGGCAGTTGATCTCCGTGAAATGTTTAGATGGTAAAGAACCAAATCGAACAGGACTATATGTTTTAACCCTGCTATAGTACTGATTCCTGTGATCAGCCACAACGAGTGTCTCCATAATCGAGTAACTGACCAATTCAACTATCACACTCCTTTTTAAACAGAGAATCTCACTTAACACACTAGAAAGCTAAGACTTTACGATCAGATATGCAGCAAATTACCTCAGTAGCTTCTAAATCTTCTCCAAGATAGATCCAAATCAAGCATAACCCAGATAAACAAAATTGCACAAATATTCAAAGCCAGTTTATAAGATCCAAAACCACTGAAACTTCAGAGATCCAACTAGGTCACAAGACCTCCCTCGCAGAAACTGTAAACAATCAGCATATTTCAAATCAGATACGCATCCACACACGTAATCCAAAACGGAGAGAAATGAAATGAACTTACCGACCACTAACTGAAGTAGCGAAGATCTGAAAGAAAGCGATGAGTGAGATCTAATTAAAAAGGTGTGTTATTGTAAGGTTATGAGGCTCAGATCGCCATTGACGAACAGACCCTAAGAGGGGTAGAGTTAGAGAGCAAAATATACGGATCTGAAACGAGTTTCAGAGTCGTACTTAAATATGGTATATCAGATACGTACTTATATACATACATACGCTTGGTCTTTCTCTATCTCTTTCTCTACACTACTGCACCGGGGAGATGTTGGAATTTACGAAAATGGGATTCAGAATCTGTTGACCATGACAAGCTCTCTTTTGACCATCTTGCCATTCAACTTTCCCGATTATTCCAACATCAGTGTATATTTCGGTCTATTAGTTAAGTGATGTGTGACTAAATTTAAATACTCTGATTCAATTGTAACCTTTAAGGATTTATTGTAAACTTATATTTATGTTTTAATTCAAGTATTTCTTGTTTTTGTGTTATTAGACTTTATGAATAATTAATATTGATTGATCTGACAAATTATTTTTATTTTCTTAATTTAGTTACATATATTAAATGATTTAATTATATATTAAATCTTATGTTTAAATGATTAATCATATATTAAATACTTTTTATATACAAACAATTATCAGTAAATTGTATCATCATCGCACCCAGTCCGAAATCTCGCAATAAAGCGAAATTTGAGGAGGTTTGATAGTACGCAACCTTACCCCTACAAAGTAGAGAGGCTGTTTTCGGTAGACTCACATGCAAATGTGACGATAAAAAAAATGATGCAGGTTGAAAGAATAACTATGTGAAATTGATATGCTAAAAAAAAGTATGTAAATGCAATCAAATCAGTAAATTGTATGTTTCACATAAATCAATTAACAATTTAACAAATTAATTTTGATCTCATTTTATGATTATTAGAATAACAATTTATCCGAAAAATCAAATAAATAAACCTCAATTCTTAATGAATTCTTATCAACTTATCAACGTAGTCAGTACACAAGACTCTCCGCTTTACGGAAGTCTGTGGAGAGTACTATTATACATACATAGTCTTCTTTTTGTATTTTTATAAAGAGACTTTTTTGGTGACTTGAACTTGTGACCTTATGATCACAAAGGAGCAACTTAATGAATTCATAATGTATAATTGTTTATAAACACATAAATTCAACAACACAATCTATTTCATAATTTTCCCATAAATTTATCTTAATTTTCCTTAGCAAAATAAGACAATTCCAATAAAAATTTAGCCAGCAACAATAAGATTGTGCAATATATCCAATTCCAAAATTTCAAGTCCTGATCATAACTAATAATCCATTGACAAATCACAATACAGCGATACACACAACAAACTCATATTCAATTGCAATCTGCAAAAATAAACATAAAGCACACAAAAAATCAGACCAATAAGAATCAAGTTAATAAGGTTTGTGTCGGTGTCCGGTCATAAGTCAGTACTTAGGCAGGTTGCATATCTAGCGGGTTGCATGCGGCCCTGGAGGGAGACAAGAGACAGAGAGGGAGTCTTTCGAGTAGGAACTAGCAGGTGACATGCGGTGGAGCTAGCAACTGGTGAAGTTGTGGTAAAGTTGTCAAGTGTCTAAAGTGAAACCTCAAACGATGCGTACAAGCCTAAGGAGGCGGAGAGCTTCTGAAAAAGGAGAGACCGAGTGAAGGACTTGCCGATAGTGGAGAGCAGTTGGATGAATAATGAAGGAGAGATCAACCAAGGAGAGAGTGACAGGGGTGACTACTTGGTGTTGGTAAAGAAAATGAGATAATTTGGAGGGAGAAAGACAACAAAGGTTAATAGTAGTTAGGTTTAATTTTTTTAAATTTAGTCCGCAAATTTCTAAAATATCATATTTGCCCTAAAAAGCATCAGTATTTTGAGCATCGGTCGATACCAACTAATACCAACTGATGTCTTAAATTAGTACAGTACCAACGTATGAGTACCATTTTTTGGCTAATATGAAACGATACTCAAATCGTTGAAATTAGTAATCTCCCTTTTTCTGAAAATGAGATGAACATGTTTTTTTAAACTTTATTAATTGTTTGAATTTTTTGGATTAAACAAAATGGAATTTCCTTTCATTGGTTCAAACTTCAAACTTATTAATAAGTATTTTGCTTTTTGATCAGTTTGACTTGTCATTTGGAAAGAAAACCTTAAGGTCTTATTTAGCAACAACTTATGAAAGAATCGAAATAAAAAATGAGAATAATAATGAAAAGTAAGAATTAGATAGGAATAAAATTACCGATTATGTGTGCATATAAGTACTAGAAATGAGATTATAAAAGTTAATACCTATACTAGTGCTTGGTATCAAATATTAAGAATAGTATTGACAATTTTTTACTTACGTTTAATTTATTATATGATTGATTTTGAAAATAATTACTTAAAATATTTTGTATTACTTTTAATTAATAAAATTGTATTTAATTATTTTTAATTGTTAAGATAGTTGTCATATTTCTCATTATTTAATTTTGAAAATTTTGATTATTGGATTTCCAAGATAATGATTAAAATCCAAATTGAGATGAGGTGTAAATAAGTAACACTTTTTATTTGAATTGGAATATTGGATAAGACTTGAAGTAAAATAAAAGTCTATTATTATTTGAAGTGTGTGGAGATCACGTTGGATCATTGAAGAATTTCGTAAGATTGCTTGAGATGTCCTTGCGTGTGTGATTTCAAGTTTCATCCCCCTGTGTGCGTGAACAACTTTTCTGGACTCTTCACATGTGTGATTTGGTGATTGTTTTTTTGGGTGTTGGCTGCAGAGGTGTGTGTGAAAAAGTGAAGCTTTGATCTGATTATTTTGGTGATTTGAGGGATGTTGCGTAATTGCTGAAATTAGAGAGGTGTGTGTCAAGTGAGGCTATGGTCTATTTGTTCTGGTGATTGAAACACAGTGCATGAAAGCACTAACGTGGGGTGACTTTGTCTTTGCCAAGTGTGGGTTGGTTGCAGGTGTATGTCAAGTAGGGCCATGGTTTATTTGTTCTGGTGATTGAAACACAGTGCATGAAAGCATTAACGTGGGGATCTGTATGTTGATATAATTTCATCTTGGGCTGCAATGATTGTTGATTGTTTTCTTTGTGGGTGCGACATCTTGGAGTGGTAACCACTGGGTGTTAATTTTCATTGTATAGCTCACGCTGGGTTGCTCTACATATTGTGTGTGATTTCTGCCAAGGTTAATCATGGTGTGGGTCTGCTGGATTTTGTGTGAAGGCTTGTTTGTGTGGACTGTTATACTTGATGTCTTCCTGCTGTAGTTGTGAGTTAATACTACTATTTGCGTGAATCAGCCTATAGTATGTGGTGACAATTTTTAGACCTATTTCAGTAGAGCTGAATCTATTGGAAAGTTGTTATTCTTCTCTTTCTCAAGTGTTTTCGTTTATATTGAATTTTGTTTAATCACTTGAGTTGTTTATTTTGTTTCGTTATCATTAAACATTGTTTGAGAAAATCCTCTATTGAGATTAGTACGAGGCGGTCGTATTATTGAGTGTGAAATTCTTTCACGGATTGTGAGGATGAGGGATAGTGTCAAGGGTTGAGTAGTGTCGGTTGAGTAAACCTTGTATAAAACTATTGTCGTTATTGAAAGAATTATGTTAGGTGAGGGCCTCGCAGACGTAGACAAAGTGTGTCGAACTGCATTACCAAAATTTGATGTTGATTTATATTTGTGCGTTCAATTTTTTTAGTTTTTGATTTTGCTAGAAATAACTGTTGTAAATCAAAGATTTTTGTGAAACTATTAAACCCCTAAGCTTTTTCATTAATGATTCAATAAATTATTAATTTTTAAACAATTGTGTAGGATTTTTTAAGAATAAAATTAAAAAACCATAATGAACTTATTTTTTGATATAAAATTATTAAAATAAAATAAATAAATTATTAAATAAATTAATATGCTATGTTGATAATAATAAGAATGATGTATTGTCTAAATAACTAAACTAATATTAAATTCTTAAAAAGAGAGTTTCAATTGAAACGAGACACAAAGGAAAAAATAAGAAGAAAAGAAGAAGTTCTGTTTGCCTAGACTATTTTATTATTTCATGTTATACCCGCATATATCTTGGGAACAAAAATTTAGGATTATTTAAAATTGATTCCAAATTTGTCAATCTAAAATTCAAGATTATTTAAAATTCAATCCAAATTTGTCAATCCTTATCTTATCTGTTTCTATCAACCAAACAAGCAAATATTAAGGAATGTAAGTGACATATCCATTCCCACATTTTCATTATTATTTACCAATCATGCCCAAATACTTACGTAGGATAGTTAGACATGATATAAGGATGAATATAGTTAGACATGGTCTAAGAATGAGTTTTAATCTGATCATGTTTTCATTTTGTAACACTTTCAATGCAATAGAAAGTATTTTTTAGGTATTTATTTACTAATGATTGTAACTAGTTTGTAATAATAATAAAACATTATTGGTTATCTTCTACAACTTTAATATCTTTTAATACCTCTTTACTGGGAATATGCCTCATTGAAAGAATTTGTCGACAAGCACTCTGAAAATAAGCTGCAAGCCCTTGATTTGGGGGCTATAATATCTGTTCCCATTACTCTGTTATAATTCTATTCCATAAAAATTATCCATTCAACAAATAGAGCCCATAAAAATTGGACGACTGAGATTGTACTAGAATAGATGACACACCAACTTTAGGAACAAAGGATCTTATGTCCTTATTTTGCTACATAGAAGTATGAAACGCAGTCCAGAATACATAATCTTTGCGCTTGCTTCATAATGTGATTACTTAATATAAATCCCATCAAAGTCATGACATCATACTAAAAAAAGGTAATGAATGGTATGAACTGATACGTAAAATATCGGGATTTATTACATAAAAGTAATAATTTAATGAATTATAAAAATTAAATTAAATTAAATTATTTTTTATTTTAACCTTTGTTTTGTTCCTCACCACTTCGCCAGTCTCTTCTAGGAATGTCAATATTGGCCCGACCCGACCCGTAGTCAACGAGTTTGGCCGGTCAAATCGACCCATGGGGGACGGGCTGAGGGCAGCCCGCGGCCTGAGGAAGTGGGTGGATGGGTCGGTCTGACTAACCTGGCTCGTGGCCCATGTAAAACAACGTCATTTTGTTCATTAAAAAACAACGTCGTTTTGTTAAGATTAGAGTCATTTGTTCCAAAGATAAACGACATTATTTTGTGTTAAGCGTAAAACGAAGTCGTTTTATCTCTGGAAGTAAGTAAAAATCAAGAGACAAAACGACGTCGTTTTCTTGCAATGGAAAAACGCCGTCGTTTGTAAGAAAAACGACGTTGTTTCGTCTATGACGAAACAAAAGCACGTCTCCCTCTTTCACTCTCTGCCTCCGGCTCTCCCTCCCTCATCACTTGTCACTCGTCTCCCACTCATCTCTCCCACAGGCCACAGTTCAGTACCACTCACAGTTGCCCTAACCCAGACCCAAACGCTACTCTGCCTCCCTCTCCCTCCGTTACACTTTCGCAAGTCACTAACGTCGTTGTTCTTCTTCTTCGTCGTAACTCGCAACATCGAAGACTCGCATTTCCTATTTTTTCCAACAAAGTTGATTGTCCTGGCATCTTATAGTTGAATGGATTGAGGATTGATGTTTCTGGATTTATTTGTGCGTGTCTACTGCCTTGGAATCATTGTGAATGAATTGTTGATTGTTGAATGGATTGAGGATTGATGTTTTGGAATACATTTAATAGTTGAATGGATTAAGGATTAATGTTTTTGGATTTGTTTGTGCGTGTCTACTATTTTCGAATCATTGTGAATGAATTGCTGATTGTTGTGGTAGTTTTTATAAGCTTCCTGTATGTCTATTGAGATTGTGAATGAATTGCTAATTGTTTTTTCTAAGAATATATCTAAATTGAGCACAACAATTCTGAAACACCTTTATGTCCGTGGGTCATCAATCATGATCTTAACCAATAACATCTCTACTATACCTCATTACTATGTATATGATATATTCTTAAACTAGTGAGTAGTGATCCGTATTTGGCTCAATTACATCATACAGAGCAAGAGCAAATGAAAATAACCACACATCTTC
>JAOTAY010000009.1:18906659-18916816 GCA_025629805.1 Erythroxylum baracoense | reverse complement strand
TTTTCAATTTCTTAATCATTGCGTTTTGCCGATTTGTTTACCAATAAAGCAAAGTTCTTTCTGTTAGATTTTTGTCCATTTTTATCAATACACAGTCGTTTTGATTTGATTTCAGTCAGATTATGAGTCACAATCTTTTTCTTTATTTCTTTAGTTTGGAAATGCTTTAAATTCTTGGCACGCTCACAAACCGTTTTGTTAGATTTTTGTCCATTTTCTAGCAATACACAGTCGTTTTGATTTCAGTCAGAATATGAGGCGCAATCTTTTTCCTTATTTCTTTAGTTTGGAAATACTTTAAATTCTTGGCACGCTCACAAACCGAACAAAGGGTTACGTGTTGTCCTTTAGTCAAAATAAAGGCCAAACAAAGGCATTTTTTCAATTTCTGTGCAACTTTCAAATTCCACACTACAACCCAAGATTATTGCAGTTCCCTTAATTGCTTATCGTTAGTTTCTGTTGACGACGTAGTGTCCTCCAACTCCACAGCCGCAAGGTCACTGCCTCCATCTTCAAACTCCACCACAACTGCGAAATAGTTAGGGTGCGAACCTGGTCCACGTGAGATGCTATCTTCCTCCCTGGATAACGTTAGTGAACTAACATTAAATTCACATTTCATTGAAGAAAAGTTTTACTAATAATTGGCCTGACAAATCCTGAGAGAAAATCTTGCCATGCATGCTCTCGTGTTTAACGACTGATTGTCTGTGTCTACTTGATAAGCCTAACAGATCGATTTCTAGTTATGTAAAAATGCTTTACGTTAGGAGGACAAGTTGCTATAAGAAGTTGCATCATAAGCAATCATCAAATGCTCCTTTATCACTATCCCACTTCTTAAAACCTGCATAATGCAATCGGCAAGACCCAAAATCTAAAAAGAAGCAATCAAAAGAAAGAAAATTTTCATCTATCAAAACAAATCATCAAAAAAGTAGAAATATTACAATCTTGATTATACGAGTGCGGGAAATACAATATCATGGACTCGTGAAAATTTCCTGAAAGTGTAAAATTTCAAGAACACACAGCTTCCTCAGTGAGTCAGTTCTAATCAATGGAGTAGTTAACAAGCTCACTCAAATGTGGTGTAGACCAGATATAGTATTAGTCATACATGAAGTACGCTTGCCTATTGTCAGCATATTACTTCAAGTGTATATATATATATATATATATATATTTGTGTGTGTGTGTGTGTGCAGTTTTGAAATCTATAATTCGCCTCTAGTTCTAAACTGAAACATGATACAAGTAATTTCGAGTATTTCACACTGCTACTACTTGTTCAAAGAGGCCTGAAGTTGATAAACTCTTCTTTCTATTTCTTCTAATTTCTTTCATCTTTTCTCACTTAATTCCAGTGCTTCAACGTATCTTTTTTCAGCATTATCAGCTCTTTGCTTTTTTTTCCTTAGTAAGGTCTGTGTAACTCATTTATTAGCCTTTGCATTCGATAAAAGAGATAAGGAAATTTATCAGCAAATTAAGAGATGAACAAGCATGAATGAATTATAAGCTATCAACAGAAAAGAATCAATATAACTACACACGTTTGAGGTATATACTCATCAATTAACAACAGATTAAAGAACTATATAATATTTTAGTTTTCCACAACTATCCACGTGAGATATCTGAGGGTGCTATCACTTGCTATGGTTTGGAGTTTCTATTTGTATTGCTGGCAATGAAAAGTAGAGAGGCGATAGTGTTAGAGAAGATATTTTTGCCATCATTCACTAATCGCAATGACCAAGGAGATGCAGTAAGAGAAAGAGCTGTGTGGCTACCTGGTGATGCTTCTCCTCACTGACGACTAGATGAGGTATGACTGGAGAAGGAGGTGCGTCTGGCCGTAGCTGGCTGGAAATAAGAGGAGGCGGAATTTGAAGGTGTAGCTTGGACTGGCATGAGCGGAACTGTCATTTGCACAATGGATCACACGACATACTGCCGGCATATTTGAATGCTTATGCATTTGTTTATAACTCCAGCATGACCGGAAGAGACGGGAATTTTCACACACCTGTAGTGGTGGTTGTGGCGGTGAATGAGAAGTTGAGCTTTTAAAAAGCATTAAGATTGTTATGTTTCCACGTCAGCATTTAATTGAACGAGGTTTAACTTGTCAGTTTTTTCATTCAGTTAAAAATTATTTTAAATATTTTTTAAGCATTAGAGTATATTTTAAACGTTTTGTAAATATTACGAATCACGATTCATTTTAAATATTCTAAAATATTAAAATTGTAAATGTTAAAGAGTTAATTACTCTTTTGGCCAAATTGAAACCACCGAGTAGATAGGTACAGGCAGGAAAATGATTCTTTCATTCCTATTACTGGTCAAGTTGCAGTAATATTGCTGTCAGATTATGGGTCGTATAATGGGCCCAAGCTCCTTTTCTTTTCATATATTACTCATCCAGGTCCTAAGTCCTTATGTAGTTGAGCTTGACCCATCTTCGTCTTTAACCGTTTCTTTCTTTTGTCCCCCCAAAAAAAGAAAAAAGAAGACACTCGTACTTTGCTGTAATAACTGCAGCTGCCTGTCGTGTCGCCTATATCTAACCACGTGACACCACACAACTGAAACTCAGTACAACGGAGAGTGGTTACGTCGGTTTGAGGGCTTTCCTGTCAAAATTACACTGAATTCTACGTCGGGGTTCCATCAGAATGACTCGAGGGTGAGGGAAACGTCTCTTTGCCTTGCATTTACGTTTTCAGTGTCTTAGTAGTTAGCAGTACAGTTGCTCAATTCTACATCAAATGAGAATGGTCAAGTAGAACTACACTTCTAACCATATAAACCGTAACTTTTTTATCCCTCTTTGGATGGGATGATGTTGAACACGGGTCATACAGGCGTCCAATTACGGTTCTGAACTCCTGATAGGTTAATTGATAAGACTGCAGCTGAAGTGCCAAGACATAAGACAGGTGCAGGGTTTATAATCTGTCGTGTTTTCCATGCACAAGAGATCTCCAGGACGACTAGAAGCTTTTGCTACTTTGAGTTGCAATTTTGATGTTTTCTCTCCTTCTTCTGAGAAGATGAATAAACCTTGTGTAGGAAAAGAGCAAACTTAAATTTGCCTGGGAAGACAATAAACTCATCAATCTGAAATGTCTATGGATCAGATAACAAATCTAGTGATGGACTTTGGGACACAAATACGAGAGTGACAAGTAACTTTCAGGACAGTTGTGCTGGAGAAATGAAATATATATTATCGGTGGATGATGTGTTCCAAGGGTAAAATGTCGAAATCACATGGTTTGTTGATATGAACTTGAGCATTGGCTTGGTCAAGTATGGAAGGTGAGTCGGGGTTTTCATCACATGGGGTGGCCTTTGCTCAATTAAGAAACGATGAAGGCCCTCTGTGGCCTGTTTTATCAAGAGACTCGTAATTAGTTAGACCTTCATTTTCAATCTTTCATCCATGTCGCCATCACCCCAAGCACTTTAATCAAGTTGAAGTTCTTAACATTAATGAGAAAGCTATGGTGGTTAGGGGGACCAAATTTAATCCGCGAAACTAAGTTTGTGTTGTTTACGTTATTAAATATCATTTGTAAAGATGAAGTTTGTAACATTTCCATGGATTGGGAATGAGGAATGTTAGATTTGAATTTGAATTCGTACGTATACATGTACATGACTTAAGTTGAGTCAACAATATTTCCCTTTTTCTCATCTATCCATCAACCATTAAACCTCTTTACGACTAAGGTTGCGTTCTAGTCCAAAGCTTTCGTATTCCTTGACTCTGATTTTATTTTTCTTTTCTACTGTCCTCCCATTATCTTCTACTTTCCCTCTCAATATGAAAAGACATTAGCTTAGCGAGCACACCCGAATGAGAAGATGAACCAGTTGTATGTTACAAGGCCAGAGCATGTTGGGTCTTGCTTAAAAAGCTTGTGTTAGTCAGCAGTCTCCTTAATGAGACTAGATAATTAGCAATGAATGAATGATCACTGACAATATCCAATATTAATCTTGCTGATATGTAAAATTTTAAATTTAAGAAGATCTAATAATACGTAAAACATAAATTCAATTCTTTAAATTCTTATCGTTCTCTTAGTCGAATTATTATCCTTTATTGCTTTAAATGCAAACTATGCTTTTATATTTGTAACTATTATCGTTTTATACAAAGGGATTATTTGTAATATCATCATTTTGACAACATAATTAGTGTTTCCTCATCACACAACCTAATTAATCTTTAAGCAATTGCTCTACGCATAAGTTTGCTTGGTCATTGATTGCAAACTCCAAGACACTGGGTCCAAGCTCGACCAGGAACTTGTTGCTATTTGCCAAGTGGCGAGGAAGTGATTAATACCCAATACAATTATAGCATTACAACCGTTGAAGAGTTGACCATCAATCCTGTTTCCACATATCAAATGAAAATGAAACATATCTTCCCCAGCAATCAACTGTTTCTGTTTGCAATCTTTTTATCCTTATAGAATAATTACTCTTTTTAAAAGTGGGAGTAATCAAAGAATTCATGTTATTATACGATATATAGTTTTCTTTATATAAAAGAAAAATAGCTATTCTTGAATAAAAGGGTAATCGATATATAAATTTCAGAATTTTATCAAATTATTTTAATATATATTATTTTGAAATATATATGGTGTTTGTATAATTATTCTAACTTGATTTTATTATTGATTTTTATTAAAAATAATACGATACAATTGCAATAAATTATTAAAATTTTTAAATCAATTTAAGATAATAAAAATATATTTTTTAAAATAAACAAAATCGTTTATATCATTTACCCTAAATAACAAAGCGTTATCCTAAACGAAGTCTATGTCTATCATATTGACAAGTCGAAGTGGAGCAAGCCGCGGTCAACCCGCCAAGCGTGCCAACCCAGCCACGTGACTCGCTATATCCAAGGGCATGATCCACACAAAACAAAGGCGACAGCGACCCCAGTGGATGTGTCGCTCATAGATTCAACGTAGATCAGAATCCAAAGGAATTGTTTGCGGATTCAAATGGGAACTTTGGTTCCTTGTAAAACGTCTATGTTAAGCAATAAAATGACCATAGACATTATATTCAAATTAGGCTACTAAGACTGTTTCAAGACAGCGATTTAACTCTAAGTGTTGGCACAACACCAAAGCAGAACATTCAGAATAACTGAAAGGGCTTACTCTCAGTTACCAAAAGTAAGTCTGGTTAATTTATACGTCTTAACAGTTAACACCAATCTTCTATTTTTAGTCCACTTCACGAGTCTAAGTGCATGCAAATTAGCCTAAATTACGGTCTTGCATTCAGAATCTTTTCTACCCTCCACTTGATTTATGTTCCGTTACGAATCAACAAGAAACATTGTATGAACTATGGTCCCATGAACAGTCATAAATAAGATAAAAACGCAAAACATATCTGCCAATTGGAAAGTGGAAACCCCAAACACCGGAATACGACTTAAATCCATTCTACGTTTGGTAGTTTCAATTGGTTAACCAATTGAACTAACAACGGTCCACTTTACAGTTCCATAGAAAGCTCGGACTTTTCAACATTCCTATTCCTTTAAATTACTCTTATCTTCACTTAGAATTCCCACTACCATGGTACCATTTGTCTTACGTAGGAAAAGGTGGCAGGCGACACAAGTAAACGAAACATAATTAGAGAGAGAAAGGGAAAGATCTGCAAAAGTAAAGGGAAATAGAGTATGTTTAGCAAGCTTTAAGCTTTGATTTATTCACCTTTAAATAAATGCATGTGTAGTGTCAGTTAAAGGGCAGGGGTATTATGATTCTTTCAATAATGGACAAAGCCTTAATGATTAGTAAATTTCATGAATGTATATGCGCGTGAGTGAAAAAAGTTGGAGAGAGACCCGATAACCTTTTAAGTTTCTTTTTGTGTATATTAACCAGTCTTTACTTTTTTTTTTCTTTTCCAGCCATTATACAGCTGCCCTCTTTTGCTTTGCTCTTCCGTTCCATGTGACCCGACTTCGTCTCTCCTTCACTCCTGTACTCATTCGTCTTTGTAACTCTATCATAGTCTATAGTTTATTTGGTTATTTTTGTGCGCACAGGAATGGCAAAGCAAATCTAAGGCCTTTGTCTCTCTAGCTGAGTCTTATCCTGATGTGGGCTGCAGAAATCAGACATCTGGATGGAGTTAAGAATAGCAAGATGCTAACTTTTGGAGGATATTAAAGATGGGTTTTTGCTTTCATCTTCAATTTACATGAGGTACTAATATTTCCGGTTGTTTTGTTCCTAGCTAGGGGGAAGTGTTGTAGGAAAAAAGTTCTTGACTTGTGGGTAAAATGAGGGACTTCCCTTCTTGTTTTGGTGAAACCGGTGTTCAAGTTGCTGATTCCACGTCTTCAGGGGCCAGTAAAGCTGCTCAAAACTTGGTCACTTGTTTATATCAATGTAAATTGCGTGGCCGTTCTTGCTTGATTACGGTTTCTTGGACCAAGAATCTAATGGGTCAAAGCTTTGGTGTCACAATCGATGATTCATCCTGCCAATCTCTCTGTAAAGTTGATATAAAACCATGGTTGTTCTCAAAGAGAAAAGGGTGCAAAAATTTAGAGGTCGATTCTGATAAGATTGATATCTACTGGGACGTATCAAATGCTAAATTTGGTTCAGGGCCTGAGCCCCTGGAAGGATTTTATTTGGCCATTGCATTTAACCAAGAAATGGTGTTACTTCTTGGGGATATGAAGAAGGAAGCATACAAGAAAATTGGCGCCATCCCAATGCATTCAGTTGCAAATTTAGTTGCCAAGAGGGAGCACATACTTGGCAAGAAGTGTTTTGGTGCAAAAGCTCAATTCTGTGGTTGGGGGCAGCTGCACGATATCATGATTGAGTGTGATACTGTCGATCTTAAGGATCCATGCCTCGTGATCCGTATTGACAGTAAGATGGTAATGCAAGTGAAGAGGCTAAAGTGGAAGTTCAGGGGCAACCAAACCATATTGGTGGATGGGATACCAGTTGAAGTTTTCTGGGATGTCCATAATTGGCTGTTTGGTAATGCTATAGGCAATGCAGTTTTCATGTTCAAAACTTCCTTGTCTGTGGAGAAACTACGGTCCAACCAATCCATTTTTGATCCCTCTGTATTGCCCTGGTCTCACTCTCAGCGATTCAAAGATTACCAGTTACGAGGTCTTGGCTTTTCTCTTGTCTTGTATGCTTGGAAGAGTGATTAGGTGCTGCACTTTGTGTCGAATGTTAACATATACCTCTTGAACTGTTTTTCGATATTGAATTGAAAGAGATAGAGTCAATGAAACTTCAAGTTTATTCATTTGTTTCCTTCTTCATCCCTTTCATGGGAAATATATTACATGAGTGCACCTATCACCGTCTTGGCTGCTTCTATTGATTCAGCCAATGAACAAGGGGTTGATGAATAACCCATTTGATTGTTAATTACATACCTTATTATCCTGCGAACAATCTTGACTGATGTGAGATACCCTATTTCTGTACTCACATTACAGCTGACGTTAGCAGGAATTCTGAGCTTTTTATTGGAGCAAAGGAAAACATTGAATTACTTTCTCCATTTCCTTAGATGAATTTGTGTGCTCTGCTACTTGTTTGTTTCCAGGGTTGTAGTTCTTTCCAATTGTTCTATGCCGGATCATCTTTGTGTCTAAAAGAAGATGAATACATGTAATTCGCTTGCAATAGCAACCCATTCAACAAATTTGTTAAAATTTCCCAAGAACACAAGAGATACCTTGTAGCATGTATGGAGAATTAATTTCAGAAGATCAGTTCTTTTCTCTGCATTTAAGGAATATGTTGTTTAACAACCTTATTAGATGAAGATTTAGTAAACGAGGAGACTGTGTGGATAGTCATAAAGCGGCATACTTGAAAGTTTGTTACTTTTCTATTCATTACAGAAATCAGTCTTATCACAATTTATAGTGCTATGTCTATTCTTTTCCTCTCTTTATCCTTAACCGAGAACAATTAATAAGTGCCTTCTTTTACAAAACCATAACATTGAAATGACTACAAAGCACGACTTGGAGCAGAGTCTTGGTAAATTCTAAGGACTTAGCTTAGAAAACAAGCAAATGCAGAAAATTAGGGCATAATTAGGATGTTAAAGTCTAATATAATACTAACCAAGATCAATAGAGAATACTTTATGTCTTACTTAAAGAAAAAAAGTCTCCTCCACTGTGATTTATTTATTGCAAAAATTTAGAAAAATAAGCATTCTTCTCCACCGTGATCTACAATCCTTTCCATGGAATCCTATATGCATTAGTAAGAAAAGAAAAAGATGAGCCAAGTAAAGCAAACTCACTTCATACGAAAAAGGTGACTCCCCCTATTCTAAATAAAGAAAAAGGGAAAAAGAAGAAGAAAAGAACATTTGACTCTAAAAACTGATTAAGAAAGAGTATATGAGGATTGTATTATGCTATAATTTTCAATGTGGATCGAAACTAGTGTGGATCTATTTGATCTATTCAATATCTTTAGGACCTCTAAAAGGCTTGGGAGAAAGTTAGAAACAAGCCTAAAGATAAAAATATAGAGATAATGTGCATGTGACCATCAGGGATAACTCTGCCTTAGATTTAGACTAATCTCAATAAATCGAACCCTCTTCATGCCCGCATATTTAGGATGTATAATACTCCTTCCAACTCCTTTATGGGATTTAGGCTTAAAAGACTGAATGAGAGTTGTAACTAACAGCCTTTTGTTTTTGGTTTGGAAGTTATTTCTATAATGTGAAAACATCTTTTAGGTTGACAAAGACATCTTTAAAGATCCAGCTCAATTAAAACTTATTAAATGCAAGCTTGTTTCAAGTAAGTTAAAAACCAGTTTAGAAATCATCCTCTAAACGACCCCTGCAAAATATTGTTGTGAAAATTGACTGGCTTAGAGAAAGTTCGCAGCTAAATAAGACTGAAAGGAATAGTAATAAACACATAGATTTTATATGGAAAATCCCTAAATTAGGGTAAAAACCACGGGCAAGGATAGAAGAAATTTACTACTGGAAAAATTGGAGAGTTACAAGGAGAAAACTACACTCACAAAAATACACAAAATATTTTTGTGTGTGTCTCTCTCTCTGTTTTCTCTCTCTCCTCACACCTCTCTTATTTTTTGTACACCACTCTCCTTACATCTCCTGCTTATTTATAGGCAGGAGAATGAGAGGAAGGTTGGCCAAATTGGCCAACCTTCTTTGGCTTATTAGGCAAGTTAGGCATTCGGTGCCTAACTTGCCAACCAAGTTTGACAATTCTCTCACTTGAAGATTTGATTGAGAATCAATCATATCTTCACACAATTTTTTTCTACCTTGTCACTTAATGTTGCTTACGTCTCTGTTAGGCCACACGAGGATCGACACAATATAAATTTGTCACCATTGATTGCTTTTGTCATAAAATCTGCCAGGTTATCCATTGTATGAATTTTCTGAATATCCACTATTCCTTCTTCCACTTTCTCACGAACGAAGTGATACTAAACTCGAATATGTTTTGTCTTTGAATGAAATGCTAGATTCCTTGCAAGATGCAAAGAACTTTGGTTATCACAAAACAGAGTAATATTCTCTTGTTTATACCCAAGTTCTTCCAACAACATCTTCAACCACATTGCTTCTTTACTGGTTTGTGTAGCTGTTACATATTCTGCTTCTGTTGTTGACGTAGCCATAACTGACTGTAGTTTTGAAATCCAGCTCACAGCTCCTTTAGCTAGTGTAAACACATATCCTGTAGTGGATTTACTTTTATCAAGATTACCTGTATAATCAACATCAACATATTCTCTGACAATAAAATCTGATCCTCCATAACATAATGCAACATCTGAGATTTCCTTGATATATCTGAGAATCCTTTTAACAATATTCCAATACTCTCGACCAGGATTCGCCATATATCGACTAACCACTCCTACTGCATGTGCAATGTCTGGTCTTGTACAAATCATAGCGAACATTAAGCTTTCCACTGCTGATGCATATGATACTCGAGACATCTCTATCCTCTCTTCTTCATTGCTAGGACTCATACTTGAGGATAACTTGAAATTAACAAGAAGAGGGGTATAAATTGACTT
>JAOTAY010000009.1:18886786-18906559 GCA_025629805.1 Erythroxylum baracoense | reverse complement strand
TTAGAATAGCAAGTAAGAGTGGGAAAGATTGTATGTGAAAAACACAGACGAAAGGAATCGTCTGTGATGACGTCACATCACAGACGAAAGGGAAAATATGAAGGAGAGGTATCGTCTGTGCTAACGTCAGAACACAGATGAAAGGGAAAATATGAAGGAGAAGTATCGTCTGTGCTGACGTCAGAACACAGATGAAAGGGAAAATATGAAGGAGAAGTATCGTCTGTGCTGACGTCAGAACACAGACGAAAGGATGAATCAAGAGTAAACGGATCGTCTGTAAGGACGTAAGAACATAGAGGATAGACCACAGACGATAAGGGGTCAACTTAGAAGATAAAAGTCAACTACAGAAGATAAAACACATAGGAGAGAACATAGGCCAAAGAGTATAAGAAGGAGTTAAGAAGTGATCTAGTTGAAGAGTATCGTCTGAGGTACTGTTCACGGACTTCGTCTGTGGTACTGTTCACGGACTTCGTCTGTGGTACTGTTCACAAGGATTCGTCTGTGTTACTGTTCACAGACTAATGAACTTCGTCTATGTTACTGTTCATAGACTCCTTCTATGTCTCGCTTCTTCTAAGTTCGCTTATACCTATCTTCTGTCCCATTGTTGACCCCTCAGACAATAGAGTCGGACTCTCATGTCTTCATAGAAATTGTAGATTTTGGAATCCTCTTTCGAACCATATAAAGAACACCTTGATCTGATTCCTCTAAAGAAAGTTATGGCAATTGGAAAACATCGTCTGTGTTACTGTTCACAGACTTCGTCTGTGTTATTACTCACGCTATCGTCTGGGTTACTGTTCACAGTTATCTTCTGTCCCATTTTTGACCCTCCAGAAGATATAATTGGCCTTCGAGATCTTCACAAAAGTTGTAGTTCTTGCAATTCTCTTTCAAACTAGCAGAAAACACCCTAAGTTGGACGTCTATCGTAAAAGTTATGCTCACAACCTTGAATCACATATATGTAAGGTATGGACTCGTCAACGCTGTCCTTTGAAGTTCTTTAGGTTGAAATGGATAAATGATGGTCGAAGAGCGGTGCTGAACTAAAAAGGAGAGCTGTTGAGGGAAATTATGGGTGATGAATATGTGTAATCAGTACGCGACAGTGGTAGTATCGGAGAAGAGAGGATAAACACGATAATGGATAAGGTGTTCTCTTTCGGAGAATAACTCACGTCTTAGGATATGCTGCATGAGAGTTCGACTTCGGTAACGGGGTCCAACAATTAATATGGTGTAAGGAACAGTCATATCCTTGATTCTATTTAGTAATATATTCAATACATAATTGATTTTTTAGCTTTCCATTGACATATTTCTTAGTTCTTTTATCTCCAATCTTCTTCAAAGTTTCTCTTTAAGATTGCATTTACCTTCTTTTATAGTCCTAACTACAAACACATAAAAAATAAAAGCACAAGATAAACCAAACGTAAATAACTAAAACAAGTTATAAAGTTGTTTATTTATGTAATAAAAACATATCAAAATAAAATACCTGTTGAACATCTAAATTATTGGTCTATAATGTCAAGAAAATAAACCTAAATGAAAAAGGGTAAAATTATAATTAGGTTACCTCATAACAAGTGCTTCTTTACGAGTCTTTTAGTTGGACTTTTTTCTTTATAATTCTCTATATAATATTGGAACAATTAGATTTTCCCTAATCTCTAATAGGCATAATCGGCCTCTTATTATTGTAGAGCATAATCCCTCTATTTATATTCTTAGGTATCAATTCACCTTTCCTAACATAAATTACTGCACTTGTTATAAGTAGGATAGGTCTAATTAGGATTAGTGACTTTTTCTATTCCTCATCAATAATCAGAATATTAAAATATGATGGGAATATAAACCGTTCAAATTTCACCATTACTTTCTCCTTATAATCCCTAAGACTTCTTATTGAATTTTCAACAACATACATCACTCACCTAGCATTTTTTTATTTACCCAATCCCAATCTTTTTAATAAAGTATAATAAATTATATTGTTGCTCCTATATTTACTAACATGTTATTAACGTAAATATCACTAATTATTCTCGAAATGATAAAACTTCCTAAATCACTCATATTTGGTAGTATTATGTCTAGGAGGACTTAGATGTTGCTTTCATTTAATTTTGACTCTACAACCTCCTATTTAGAGTCCTTCTCTTTTGGATCTTCTACTTTTGACTCTTATTTGTACTTTACCTAAATACTAGTATCTTTCTTCTTAACTATCTGAAACAATCTAGTAAGCTAGGGAATTCTTAGTTTACTCCCTCGTTAGTGTTCTTACCTTGCTTTCTTTTTACTCATTGGTGTTGGTAAACTTTGCACTCTTTATGAAAAACTTCTTCTCATACTCCCTAAGATTTGGTATGGTCTTATTAGGCAACGTGTCTTATACTCTCTTCGTGATCACCTTTATTAGTTAACTTATCTAAATTTAAAGATTCCTCATCAAAGCTTAATAGTTCTATAATTGAAAAATAGTTTGTTGCGTAAAATATCTCATTGTATCTTCCAAATTCAATTACTTTTCATTTTACACAAGCTGCTAAAAACTTAGCTGAACCTATTTTAGAGAATGTTAATTGCTCTAGAAGAAATTATGATAGTTTCTCAATTCAAATGATGTCCTATTGTAGTCATTATTTTTTCTTTAGAAGCTTCTTATAAAATTCACTTGCTCAATATTTGTAGCTTCCTACTTCATTCCTAGACATCTTCTCCCATAGAATTCACAACTCAACTTAATGGAAAACTTCAATGTAATTTTGACATCTATATTGTATGTCCCAAAAGATCTGTTTGCTCCCACCCTTTTTAACTCTCAATAGTAGTTATCTATGGTCATCACATTTATTAGCTTTAGATCATACTCTAGAGTCTTATTGTTCAATATTCTACCTACTACAACATCTATCAATGCCTTGTAGAGTGTACTAGACTATTGTAGAACGTCTAGGCTTGCATTTATATAAGAAGTCCATAGTGTGGGCATTTCTTCAATAGATCCTTGTATATCTTTTGTGTCTCATACAAGGTACCATTGTCAAACTGATGAAAAGAAGAGATATCATCTCTTATTTTTGTTGTCTTCGATGGTGGAAAATATTTAGCAAGAAATGAATTGATTTAATATTGATCCCTCAATTTGAATGAAAATAACCTCAACCTAATGACGTCTTCAGTCACTCAATTAATTTTTAATATGTTAGTTATCTTTAAAAAAGATGATGTATGTATTGGGATCCTCGTAATGTAATCAAACAAATTGTACATTTTGTTGAAGCATCTAGATTATGTTATCCTTAATCTTAAAATAGTGAGCGTTTATCTCCAGTATTAGATTGTTTGATTGTGTTCCATCATAGTTCTCTTTTATTCTTTCATAATTTTAGGTTGTAATTCCAATATATATCTAAGTTCTCACTTGGTTCCCTCTTTTTGATTTCGAACAAAATTCTCTCAGGTTTTCGATCTTCTTCAATAAATATGAACTATTAGTTTTTTGTCATATACCATAATCATTCAAAAAATCAAAGTAAATAAAAACAAAAAAAAATATAAATATAATTTAGAATAAAATAAGAAAGAATGATGAAATAAAGTAAGAAAAGATATTCAATTAGTAAAAAAGTTTCTTAAAACCAGTAGATTATCTCAGTAATGACGCTAAAAAATTGGTGTGTAATTCATATATAATTTTAATGCTACCAAAATTTTATTTGTTACAAATCTTTACCCATTAACTAAGCAAGTGCACATGTTATTAGTAAGCAATATAATAGTGAGTAGGTTATAAATCTCACAAGAAAGCAGTATAGATAGAAAATCCTAACATTATTAACTAGTCTAAAGGTAATAAATAGAAAGATAGTGCTTATGGATTTGTTAATAACCAAATATAAAACTAAACTAAACAACTTTAATAATGGTTAAAAATAAATGACAAGACAATTAATCAAAAAGAGAATGCTATCAAAGAGTTATTTAGACGAGTACTTTCTCTAGCAATACTTATGACTTCATGATTTAATTAACCTAGATTGGATATATTATCAAGACTGATAGGACTTCTTATACACTAAAACTATACTCTCTCAAGCTAAAACTTTATACCCTCCAATTGCTTAACCCATATCTTTATTTATGCTAACATCTTTTCAAATTCATTGAGTTTTATGAAATATATTAAAAGGTTTCACCTTAACACTAAGAAGATTATATAAGCCTCCCTCAAGTACTTTATTCAAATCTCTCTATCTAATTCAAGGTCAACTTAGTAGCTAACTCAATGGAATCCTCCACAAGAGAATTAAGATCATATTTAAATTCTAGAATGAATAAATAAGAATTAATACCAACAAAGATAGCTCACAAAAACATATCACATATCCTAAATTAAATTAAATTAAATCAATCAATATAAAAAAAACTATTATGATTTTTTGTATCTAAACATAGAAAAAGTATTCAACCATAAAACATATTTAAAACAATGAAATCAAATGGTAAAGATAGAGAGCTTATAATATCAGTAAATCTAGATAAACTCCCTAATTTTGTTGATAGTTTAATCCACTGAGATAATGTTTGGATCCTAATTCCTTGGTGAAAAATAACTTAAAATTGATTACCTAAGGGTTAAAGAAGTCTTCAATAGTTAACCCTAGCTTTTGGAGAAAAAAGGATGTTTTTTAGGTGACTTTTCTCCCAAAAAAAGTCTAAAGTCCAATAAAAAATTAAAGTTTATGCCCTTAAATACATTTTCTTTATAAAAAAGGATTATTTTTATATTTATTTTCTCTAAAAAGATTTAAAGTCCCATAAAAATTGGGATTTTTGCCCTTAAAATTTTTTTATTTTACCTGGGTTGCCAGCTGCCCATGTTCATGGCCTAGACCATAGGCCTTAATATTTGTTCTAGGTAATAGATACAACCTTGATTTTTAGTCATGATTGCAAGTTCTCACTATCTTTTTAAAGATGAATATATAGTATCTTACACAACTGTGTCTCCTAACCATAAATCATATTATTTTCTCTCAAGCTTGCACATGTCTTATACACGACTAGGGCTCAAACCATTTCACTTACTAAATTTAGTCCTTTCAAAGATAGATTGGCACACGAGCATGGACCATATTTTGTTCCTCTAAGAATTATGAATTTCTTTGTATTTTTAATTAGAATTTCCTTTAATTCTTAAACAATATCATCTTAACATCCAATTTGCATAATTACCTGAAAAGTTAACAAACATCAAGTAAAACAAGGCAATTAAGTATTAAAATCAAGCAAAATGCTTAAGAAAATACGTGCTTAATTCATGCATATCAAATATCACCATGCTTAATCTTTTTTTTCCTCAAACAAATTAATTCCGTCACTCTTAACTTAAAAATGTAGCAATTCCAAGAAAGAATTCAACTAATCAAAAAGAGAAATCAAGATTATCCATCACGCATTAAGTTGCAATGTTTATCAACTAGTTAGGCTTTTAAATACTTGTATTAAGTCATAAATCAATTAAATTTACCTTAACAATACTTCAAACATCAACTTAATTTACAATTCAACCCAATGTATAAAGTAGACATACATAAGAAAGATGCTTCAACTTTTAAACATTTCGATACCTTGAAGTAAAAGAAAAAGATGCTAAAATTTGAATTAGTGAAGGAGAATTTAAAGGCTTGTTAGAAAAGTCTCTTAAGTTTTTTATGTGAAAGAAAACACCTTATCATAAATTCCCCCAGTTACTTAGGTAGGCCGCTGTTTTAAATGGATACAACACTACACTTCAACTTCAACATTTTCACTTAGATTAAAGCCAACGGAGAAAATTTATTGATGCTCACTTATATGCATAACTTTTATATTTATTTATCTATGGTTTTTGGTTGGATACTAAAATATTTAGAAAGAATTCAATTTTAACTGATGATATGCCTAAATTATATAAAAATATTATAATACAAATTAAGTATCTATTATTACAATTATAGGAACAAATTAGAATAGTTACCAATGCTAATAAGTGTTAGCCTAAACTCACTAAATAAAAAAAAACAACCAAATTTATGGTTTTCATATTGATTAATCTTCTTTTGTTGATAAAATTTTCCTATAATTGTTTTAGTTTAAGCAAATTATAATAAAATCGATACACATAATGAATAGGTTCTATTAATCATTTAATTCCCTCCTTACACTTAATTTGTATATTATCCCCAATATATGAAATCTAAAGAATGAAAAATAAACATTAAAGACAATAAGTTGAAGGGCAGGAAATAAAATTGTATGACACTTCTCTAGCTTTTAGTCTTTAACTTGTTATCCAAGATATTGTCAATCATTTTCTAGACATTACTTTCATTTTGTAAGAAAATGTAACTAATGAAAACATAAAAAATGATAAAAACACTATTGGATATTAACATTAAATTAAGATAAAAGTATTAAACACAAATAAAATAAAAATAAAACAAAAAGTTAGGGTATACAAAGTAAAAATACAATGTTAAAATTTACATGCCATAATAAAGAAGAAAAAAAAGGCTTAATCCATAATAGGCTCATCATCATGATCAATCTCCTCCTCAACTATTGTGGAGGATAGTTGTTGCACCATCCATTTCAACTATCATCCATGCTTCTTCAATTTCCTCTACATCCTTTAAAGTATAAGGTCTATCTTTGTTCATTCTTTATATTAAGAGTCCTACCAATCCACTACTATAATAGTTGTCGCGTTATGGGCTAGACCTTTCTAAAAATAGAACAATTACTAGATGCTACCTTACGCTATAAAACACTCAATTTTATAAATGCCTATTCAGCATATATCCAGATAAAGATGAATAAAGTAGATAAAGAAAGACCATACTTCATCACCCACAATGGCATCTATTCTTACAACGTAATACCATTTGATGTAGGGGTTGTTTACTAAAGGATAATAAGCCTTTTTTTCAGAGGCAATCAAAGAAGAATATAAGAATGGACATAAACAATATGACAATGACAATAAGAGAAGGGGTGAGAATATATCATACCTGGGAGAATGTATGACACACTTTGAAAATATAAAATGAAAATTAACCTTATAAAGTGCATAGAAGCTAAACTGTTACTTATTTTTATAGTAAAGTATATGGGTATATAAGTCAAAGGAGTAGAAAATACATACAAATGTGAACATGGAAGTTCTACAAACAATCAATGATGTATAAAAATTAATAAGTAGGATAGCTAGTGTTTTTAGATTCCTATCTAGATTTACATATCACTACTTGCATAAACCTAAAGAGTTCGAGTGGACAAAAGAGTATCATCAAGCCCTTGACCAATTAAAGAATTTTTTAAAAAACAAACCACTTTTGTTGACACCGCTTCTAACCTTAAAAATTAAGACTATTAAATTTATATTAGACTTTAGGTTAATGAGGTATATGATATAAGGATGGCAAAGGGTCAAGTTTAAAATAACAAAGTTTTTCCTAGCCTAAAGCAGTTTTGGTTGGCACTTCTGAGCTTAAGTTTAATCTAAAATGGATGTAGCGGTGACTTGTTGTAAACCCAGAGTATTTGTTTAATCTAGAATGTATAATGTATTTCTCATACTAAAGTAATCTATTAGTATGATAATAAATCATTTAATTGTAGTTCTACCATCACTTTATTATCAAATACTAGATTGGCAAGATCAACCTTAAGTAACTCCATATTCTACTAGATAGGGTTCAAAAATGGACTAACATGTTAATCTCGGGCTAGTTTTTCATCCTTAATATGAGATAAAGGAACAAATTTGGTTAAGAAAGAGAAATCTTTAAGTAGTGAAAAAGCAACATATAGGCTAAACTCAAGATCATCCTTCATTAATAAATCATAGAGAATATCATCTCTCCAAAATAAGAGCAAACAATGTTGTGACTCTAAAAGGTGTATGTTATGAAGAACAAGAAGAATCAAAGTTATAAGATAAAGAGATGAATCAATAATATGATCCTAGATAAGAAAGACTATACCTCTCCTATAATTGCATACATCCAAAACAACATGCTCCTTAAACATTCAAGAAAGGTTAAGATAAGCATATAGTTAGCTGTCATTATTGAGGGATAGCATTATGCGGTCCTACACCTTACCCTATTTAAAATGCATGCCTTAAAAACAAACATGGAAAATCCTTGCAGTAGCTCATAAAAGAGCATGTCAAACTGATAAAAAAGGATCATCTATGGCATATGGAATTTTAAGGTAAGGATATTATTGGATTATAGTTTATAATAAAACCCAAAATCTACAAAAAAATGTGACAAGTCTCAAAGACATTATAAAATACACCTTTTGCTTGTTTTGATTCCTACCTATATTAAATGTGATTCCTTTTGTATAATTATGATAGACATTATAAATAAATTCCCTTTTTAATGAGAAAATTGAATGCCTAGCAAAGCCACTTACCAATGTGATATGAAAGTCAATGAATAACTTCTTGAAAAAGAATATCCTTTACAAATACAAAATTCCTTTTAGTAATTATGATAGATAACGATTCTTAATTTGATAACAAGGCCTTTAAAGAATTATGTGATGAATTAGAAGTAAAACATCGCTTTGCTTTGGCAGCATATCCATAGGTCAATGAACAGCCTGAGGTGACAAACAAGATTATATTGCAGGGATTGAAAGTTAAGGTTAATGACATTAAAGGTAAATGGAGTTATATAACATACTATGGCCATATCAAACAACTTCAAGAACACCTACAAAATAAATATCCTTTCGCCTCGCCTTCAAAGTATAAGCTTTAGTATCTATTACAAAGTCTACAGATAAAAATATGCCATCCATATAGTAATAACGAGCAATAAAGGGGGTTAAAAAGTTAGACTCTCGGATGATAAGACACCAAAACCTCAAAAATGGTGAATTAATCTTATGAAAGATGAAATTCCATTAAAGATGTAATTTTCGAGGAAAGCACTCTGAATTGATCTAAACCCTACCACCTCAAAGAAATTATCAACCAGGAAGCTACAAACTTGAAAGGTTGGACACTCTAGAAAAGACATTTTAAGATTTTGGAATGTAACACACTTAAAATAATATTTCCATCAGAAAATATATTTTAAGCTCTCATGTACTTTACGTATTACACATTTACGTTATTTTTAATAAATAAAAAACTGAACCAATTCGACCAGTTCAACCATAAAAACCTTTAACTAGTTATCTTTCCAATTCGATTTAATTTAATAGCTTTTGTTGTTAAAAACATATCAGTTTAATAATTAATCTTTTGATTTTCATAAATTAATCAGGCTTTATAAATTAAAATAAACCAATTAATTTTTATTTAATAGTCTCCTTTTTTAATTAAACTTCAAATTCTTCAACGAATAATGACATTCTCCTTTAATCCTATATCAAATTCTTCAATTTTATTCAATTTTTAACCTGTTTTGTAACTGTCTAATACTGGTTGAATCTTTTAAACTTTAAACCTCTTGTTTTACTGGTTTAACTTTCGATATATTTTTTAAAACTTTAATTATTTTAATAAAACGTTTCATATTTGGATTTCAAAAACTATTGGCTTCAAAAGTTAAAGCCTATAGGTTAAAATAGTTTAAGTATAGGACAAGTTCATTAGTTCTGTAGCATAAAAAATAAAACTTATAGATCAAAAGACTTCATGTCAATAAGAAACCCACTGGCTCACAAATATAAAAACTAAAACTTATAAACCAAAAGATCTTAAGCCTAGGAGAAATCCACCAGCTCCTTAGTATAACAATGTCATCTATATGTCAAAAGACCTCACGTCAAACAAAAGCTTTTAAAGTTAAAAAGTAAATGCAAGATGAAGAAGCTTATGATAAATCCTTCAAAGAGAAATGAGAAATTCCAAATTTTAAAATTGAAAGGCATAATAAAGCTTAAACTTTATAATCATATTATATTTACTTAGAAAATTTTCCAAATTATGTTGGCAAGGTATGATCGAGCTTAGACTCTATAAACTTGCTATATTTACTCATAAAATTTTGTAAAACATATTGACAAAGTATGAATGTGCCTATACTCAATAGATAATTGATATTTACTTAGAAATTTTCGTAATTATATTGGCATGATAGAGCCTAGCTCAAGAAACTTTTCATATTTGCTTTTAAAAAACCCAAGTTCTCTCGAGAATGGAGGCTAAACTCAACAAAATTTGCATATTTAGTTAGAAAAGTTCAAAATTATATTGAAAAGCCATGATCAAGACCTAAACACAATAAGCTTTTATACTTTCTTGAAATTTCTCAAATTATATTGATATGACATGATCAAGCCTACACTTAATGGAGTTGTCATTTACTTAGAAAAAGTTTTAAATTATGTTTATAAGGCATGATCAAGGCTAGACTCAACCGATATGTCATACTTAGAAAATTTTCTAAATTATGTTGATGAGTTATGATAAAGCTTAGACTTGACAGATTGATTATATTCACTCGAAAAAAGTTTCATATTATATTAACATGCCATGATTAAATAAACATGACATATCTGTCATATTTATTTAGGAAAAAATTATATGTTTAGATCAAGCATTCCATATGAAATATGATTTTTGTAGTGCTCAGACATAACATGCTTGAAACCATAAAAGTTTAGGGCTTAAAGTTCATAAATCATCGTTACACAATACACACCTATAATTATAAAATAATAAAATATAATTAAATGGAAATAGGGTACCACCAAAAGCTATCATGTGGTTACCAAAAGTAGGTGTTAAAGGCAATGATTAAAAAATTGAACCGATCTTGCTCTTTCAACCGTAAAAACCTTGAACCAACCAACTTTGCAGTTTGGTTTTTAACTTTTTGATTCGATTTACTTTAATAACTTTTGTTGTTAAAAACTTATCAGTTTATTAATTAATATGTCAGTTTTAGTAAATTGATCCACTTTATAAACCAAAATAAACTAACTAATTTTTATTTAACAATCTCCTTTTTCAATTAAACTTTAAATTCTTTAATGAGTAAAGATAGTCTCCTTTAATCCTATTTCAAATTCTTCAACTTTATTCAATCTTTAACTAGTTTTATGACGATCTAATATTGGTTGAACCTTTAAAACCTTAAACTCCTTTTTCAATTAAACTTTAAATTCTTTAATGAGTAAAGATAGTCTCCTTTAATCCTGTTTCAAATTCTTCAACTTTATTCAATCTTTAACTAGTTTTATGACGATTTAATATTGGTTGAACCTTTTAAACTTTAAACTTTTTGTCTTACTTGTTTAAATTTAGGTCCAATTTTTAAAACATCAGTCAAAGGTCCCTCACTTGTAGTCTTAATGACTTAGCTTCACCATCAATTTTATATAACTAATTGGACTCTTAAATTTAAGTCGGCACAGGCTCGACAAAAAAATAGAAAGTGTTTAGATCTGTAAAAGATAGGGTTCAGTACTTTTTTTGTGCAAACTTTTGGCAGATCATAAACCATATCATTATCGGGGTAATTAAATTATCATAGTTCCATGTTTTAGAAAACTTAATACTTATGGTAATACGAACAACCTAAAACTTATATTTATTATCCCTCAAGCTTTTAACTATAGTCTTTGATTGGTTATTTGTACCCCTTACGTTTCATCTTTTAGCCATGTCTCTTTTTTTTCAAATACTTAAAGAGTTATTCCCTAGAAAGCATATTTTTCTAGCAGAAGACATCTAGATCTTGGCAGGTTTTTAGGAAAGCACTACTCTTTATTTCTGGTAACCCTACTCAAATCTCTAAAGATGTTCTTATAGCTTATGAATAAGGAAGAAGCAACTTAAACATAAAAGAAAAAATAATATGTTTGTCAAAAATGATGAACAAAAGGAAAAAGAAAGAATTTAAAAGCTATTATGGCCATATGCATCTTGGAGTAGGTACAAATGAACTTCATATTTATGTCCTCTAAGCTGACATTGTCTTTGGGAGAGCCTATTGCGTGCATCATGTCTAAGCTAACTCATTCCTCCTAACATTAAATTAATAAGAAAACTTATCATCTTCTTTAACATGCCTGAAAGGCATGTGAACAGAAAAAATATTTTTTAAATAAGAAAAATATATTGGAGAAGGCAAGAAGAAATGGGTGGAAATTATAGGAGTAAACTTGATAATAATGACTTCATTACTTGAGTCACTTTTAGGTTGTTTTTCTCTTAGAAAGATGAAATTGCAAGCCTTTCTCCTCGCTTTTTTCTTTTGCAAAATTGTGAATTAAATTAAGCCATGAAAGCCAATATCAAGTTTAACATAAACCAGCCCATCATTATGAATGGGATACAAAACAACTAGGAAAATATTACATTATGAAATAGTATTCAAAGTGCACAAGAAAGCCAATAATTCCATATTGAGATAAGATTGGAATCAATCTGCATTTTGTCTCCAAATGTGACAATGTGTAACTTGATTGCATCAAGAGTCTCATTTAATAACCTTGAATGTTGTTTCTCTTTAACCTTAAAATTCCCATATTTCTTTCATCCTAAATAACTTATACCATATATGATAAAGCAATAAAGAAGCACCACTATTTTGTTTTATCGTGCATGTTTAAAGCTAAGCAACAAGCTACAATCTGATCCCATTCCTCTGGTGGATTTTCTAATAAGCATCTTCTTGGAATGTCCTTCCATAAAGATTGAGTGAACTGACATTTAAAGAATAAATTATTTATGCTTTCTTGCTCCTGCTTACATAATACAAATCTATTTGAAATAGCCATATACCTATTCAATATGTCAATTGTAGGCAATTTGTTCTTAATAGCACTCCATATAGTGACCGAAGCTCTAAGCAATATATACTTGCACCAAACTAGTTTAAGCCATAGTACTATGTTTCCTTGTTCTTGAAAGAGAAAATTTGGTGAATTTACCGTGCTTAAACAAAGTCCACTTTTAATGTTATTGATCTGATTTTGAAAACTATAGTCTTGAATTCTCAATAGAATTTCAATCTCGTGTGGAAAAGCATGTGCTACATATTGATCTTCACTAATAATGTTTTTGATTGGATTAAGCTCACTAGTATCTTGACAAACTCCAGTAGTTAACCATCTGTCATACCAAAAGAATGTAATGACCTATTTCCTAACAATCTGATTATATATGGCCTGAATTTACTTCACAATTGTAAGATTATTTTGTTGTATTTGAAGCATTTTCATGTATGTTGATCTTCTATAAACTCCTCCCTTTGAAGCAATAAGCATTTATCCACTTGACCCATAAAGATTGCTTACTTTCAATGATCATCCACAACTTTTTAGTATGCTTAACAAAGTTAGAGAAAAGGGATCACATTTAAACACCATGCTTTTCAAGGAACATACCTCAAACCATTTAATAGCAGTGAAGTGTTTTCCTATTTTGTTTCTAGACCACAGAAATTTTTTGAGATACCTATCAATTGTCTTGATAACAAAACTGGGAAGAGACATGTGAGCTACCCAGTGTAGGATGATAACGTTGAGTACAAAAGAAATGAGTTGAGCTCTCCTAGCTAAGGACAAAGCCTTCATATGCCAATTTAAGATCCTTGCTTATATCTTGTCAATAAGAATTTTGTGATCTCCATAAGTAAAATTATAAACAAAAGTAGGAATCCCCCGTGCTGTGAGCGAGCATTTTGTTGATATTCATAATTTTCATTAAATAAAACAAGGTTAGCTAAAATTTTGTATGGATTACAATAAAAATAAAATGAGAGAAAGAAAATTATAGGGATGTTATCTCTACAATACACTCCTAACTGGATTAAACTCACCTTGCATAGGAGTGTCTTTTGGAGAAGAAGAATGTAGATTTCGCTTAATAGTCTTTAAAAAAGAAACCTTAATTAGGCTATGTTATCTTTAAGACACTGGACAAACCTATCTTCTAAATCCCTCCAAATAATTTTAAAGTTTTATCGTGTTCGCTGATCGTATATGTCATATTGATGTTATTGATTGATCTTTATTCTACGCTTATAAGGTATATAAGTAGTCCATCTATGTAGTCTTCCAAATTACTTGGCCAAAGGACTGACTACTAATTCAACTTCTTGATGATTTTAATGAAGAAAGCATCTAATGTCTAATGAAGGTGGAGGTCACTAAATGGGGCATAAGGGTTCTTATTATCATGTATCGGCATCATATCAATAGAATTGGTTATAAAACTAGGAATCTCAAGTCTACAATGTTCTTTTGCTTTTTAACTTGCCACTTCCTTTCACAACTTCTGTAATTTTGTTTTACTAGATTATAAAGTATCATGTTTCCCAAATTATCTAAACAACATAATTAGTTCAGTTGAAACATTACAGAATTTCAATAACAATATCTTTGGTTTTTTCAAGCACGTCCTTAATAGAATCTAATTCCTTATGGTGAAAATCGTCACCAATCACAAAACAATCATGCCAAATCATCAAGAGTACTTAGATCTATTGCGAAAGCATACCTAGATTCATGGGAACAACGTGATTCTTGAGTTTTATGGTTATTCGTCTTCCAAGTCAATATATACTTCTATTTTCTCTTAAGAACCATCTTTTCTCTGACTGATGGGATATCAAAAAAGACAATTGTTCATATAACTTGGGGACCATAACCCTAATTTCTTAGATAATTGTTCTTATTTAAGTTTTAGCCCGTTATAAAATAGAAATCAGACTATTAGGTCTCTACACATTAAAGTCCATACTTTATTAGATGTTAAATAGCTCAAAGCCTTTAACCTTAATAGATCACTTTAACCGGGCTTAACTTTATGATGGCTCATAATATACAATTAATTCATATATACGTATATATATATATATATGTACCCGCATGTTAGATTAAATCCAACAATCTCGCACTTGGGTCATATATATATAATTCCTTTAATTGTATATCATGTCATAACCTTATGAGCTCAAAATTTGCTATCACTACTAAATACATCTTTAATCAATCTCATTTATTAAGGGTCAAAGCAGTTTTCATTATACACATATCATAACTAAACCCCTCAATGGTTACTTATGCTAATATAATTGAACAACATAGATCAAGCATGGATGTGTAGCATGAAAATTAAATGTAATATGATATTAACATGCCTACTTTCAACTGGTTCAAATTCCTTATTCCTTAATGAGATCAACTAAATAGACTTTAAGGTTCAAATAAATCAGAAGAGTGTCTATAATTGAAAATCATTCGAAATAACAAACTCCCACTAAAATGACATATCTTCAATAGATGCAACACCCATATGAGCAGCATGCTCATGAAAGACCTTGGGCGGTAATCCCTTAGTGAGCGAATCCGCAACCATGGAGTTTGTCCCAATATGATCAATAGACATTTGACCATCTTGAACTCTTTCTTTGACAACTAGGAACTTGAGGTCTATATGCTTTGACTTCGTTGAGCTCCTATTATTGATGATTTGACATGATTGTTTTGTGATTGGTGACGGTTTTCACTATAAGGAATTAGATTCTATCAAATGGTATCAAAGCCTTTTTCATGTTAGATCATTGAGAATTTTTTAATTATTTTTCTTCATATAGACGGATTGTTTTTGTTTTTTCAAATCTAGTTTTTTCGGTATATATATATGGTTTTAACTGATTATGTTTCGGTTAAATCCTTTTGCAGTCTTATGACTCAAAAAAAAACTTATCGTGTGTTGACAATTCGTTGGTTTGAAATCGTTATTTTCTAGTTATTTTTTCAAAAGCCTTTGTTCATCCACTGAAACAAATGACGATAAGCTGTGTTGTTTAATATTTATCCAATAAACATTCCTTTTTTAATAAAAGCCTTTAACAGTCAAAAGTAAACCAAGGTCCTGAAGTAGGCTTGGTTGGTTGAGGTTGTGCAGCGGCAGCTGGTATTTCTTGAGGTGCAAGTTCAGGTCTGAAAGGTTCATAACCATTAGATGGTTTTATTCTTTAAACATAAACAATTTTTTAAGATTTATACATGCAACTTGCTTTTGGATTTGGATGAAGACAGAAACAATTTTACAGCTCTATATACATGTTACATGCTTCAAGATTTGGAACCAATTTTTTATTATAAATTATAATTTATGTTTCTATAGAGTTAACATAAAACCTATTTCATAAAAAAAATGGAATATTTGGTCAACTGACACATTTAGTTATTTCGACAAATTTTATATTCGATTCATACATGATATTTCGATATATGTGGTTTTAGCATAAACCAATTACACATGCATTTAGTTTATTATATTTTTATGAAAATTGAATTCAGTTAAATAAGGTTAATATAATCAATGTTCAAATTGATTGTTTAAGGTATGTTCAAATATTGGTATAATTGATCTTTATTAATATTGTAAAATAAATTGATTGAAACAACATATTGCCAAAGTAGCCTCTCTTGTGTAAATTAATTTATTTTATAATATTAAGAAGGTTATGTATGTGTAATTCATGCGAGTATTAACCGGCCCAAAGGAAGGTCAATATTTTGGCCAAAATATATATACATCTGTGGTGATAAATATTTGACAATTATGAGGTTAGGTATATGAACAATTAATCATTCAAAAGGTTAATTATTTGATCTTTTTTATTGTCAGTATTTGATTACCGCACCAAGAGTACCACTTGCAAGTTAATATTTCTGTCCAAAGACTAAATATTAATGTTGTGCTAGGTATCTTGTGATAGGATATACCATTATTTGATTTTACATGATTATGTGGAATTTATCTGAGCTTGTTTGTTGGTTGTTTTGTTCTCTATACAATTGCTACTTCTGCTTCTCTTATTACTGTCAGCATCAATTCCATTCCCATGCTTAACGGCACAAACTTTAAGGCATGGAAAGAGAACATTATGATTGTTCTCAGTGTCATGGATTTAGACCTTACATTAAGGATTGAACGACTTGTCGATCTTACAACTAACAATTCCTTTGATGATAAGAGGGATATGGAAAGGTGGGAACGTTCAAATCACATGAGTCTTATGATCATTAAGCGTGTTATTTCGAAAACATTCAGGGGGCATTATATCCGAAGGGGTAACTACTGCCAAAGATTACATTGAGGAAATCGAAAAGATGTTTACCAAAAGCGAAAAGACTGAAACAAGTACGAATTTGGCAAATCTCATTTCAATGAGGTATAAGGGAAAAGGAAACATAAGGGAGTACATGTTGGAGATGTCGCATCTTGCTTCGAAACTAAAGGCATTAAAGTCAGAGTTGTCTGAGGACCTGCTTGTGTATTTAGTTTTGATATCTCTTCCTGCACAATTCAGTCAGTTTAAGGTTAGCTACAACTGCCAAAAGGAGACTTGGACTCTAAATGAGCTCATTTCTCATTATGTGCTAGAAGAGGAAATGCTAAAGCAAGAGAAGACAAAGAGTGCTCATTTGGCAACTACCTTAAAGGACAAGAACTTGAAAAGAAAGAAGGGTAAGGAATCTGCAGGTGCTGCACTACAAAAGAAACAACAGAAGCAATAGGATAAAGTTTTTGCCTGTTTTTTCTGTGAAAGTACCACACACAAGAAAAAGGATTGTATCAAATATCACGCATAGAGTGCAAAGAAAGGTACATTTTTTGCTTTGGATAGTTCTGAGGTTAATTTAACTTCGATACCTATAAACACTTGGTTGCTAGATTCTGATGCTACTACTCACATCAGTGTGTCTATGCAGGGTTTCTTGAGCTACCGAAAGCCGGTTGATGGTGAAAGATACATCTATATGGGCGATGGTAAAGAGGTAGAAGTTGAGGCTATTAGAACTTTTACGTTATTGTTAAAGATGGTTATTATTTGGATTTGAATAAGACTTATGTTGTACCGTCATTTAGATAGAATTTAGTTTCTATTTATGCATTAGACAAATTTAGTTACTATTGTTCATTTGGAAATGGTCAATTTAGTCTTTTTCAAGATTCAATACTTGTTGGCACCAGTTCTTAATCATTTGTTGATAATCTATATTTGATTAATATGGTTGCCTCATGTAATGAAACTTTGCATGTATGTAGAGATATAAAGCGAAAATTAACCAATGAGAATTCTGCTTCATTATGGAATAAGCACTTAGGGTATAACTCTGATACCACTTGATAAAATCTAATTCCTTATGGTGAAAACCATCACCAATCACAAAACAATCATGTCAAATTATCAAGAATACTTAGATCTATTATGGAAGCATAACTGGATCTATGAGAACAACGTGATTCTTGAGTCTTACGGTTATCCGTCTTTGAAGTCAATATGTACGTCTATTTTCTCTCAAGAACCGTTTGTTCTCTGACTTATGAGATATCAAAAAAGACAATTGTTCATATAACTTGGGGACCATAACCCTAATTTCTTATATAATTGGTCTTATTTCTATTTTAGCCTATCATAAAATAGAAATCAGACTATTGAGTCTCTACATATTAAAGTCCATACTTTATTAGATGTTAAATAGCCCAAAGCCTTTAACCTTAATATATCACTTTAACCGGGCTTAACTTTATGATAGTTCATAATATACAATTAATATATATGTGTGTGTGTGTGTGTGTGTGTGTGTGTGTGTGTGTGTGTGTGTATACGGTGTACGGTGTACGGTGTCCAGGGTGTACTGTCGCTGATTTATGAAGGTGGTGGTGGTGCAATTTCTTTACCATTTTCATCATATTGTTTTGTCCAATTTGTATCTTGTGTTGTGAAATTTAGGATAGTCATCTGTTCATATCAAGAATTTCTAATATATTATAATATCTGTATTTACTTTGACATGAAATACATGATTGATCTGTAATTAGGTCTTCTTACTCTTATATCTTTATTGTTTTCTAATTCTGCAGCATAATATAATCGTAATTCATTTATCAAACTATTTATGTTGTCCTTAGTGGATAAATCTAATCGGACCAAATGTTCTCCATAGGCTTCAACGTTCATGGGTGGATGAAAGAGATTTCCTATATTCATTCTATGCATACAGAATTAATATAGAGTAAAAGGTCCATATATATATATATATGTATGCATGTTCCCGCATGTTGGACTAAATCCAACAGTCCTAACTTTAGATTGTCAAATCTTAATCATTTGGTCCAAACATTACCAACCCTACTAGAGGCACCTCTTTAATGTGGCATGCAACAATAAAATCTATAAATAAACTCCAAGCATGCAATGCAAGTGAAGTTGGTTGTTGGAGGATGATGGGATGGATAGGAGAATGAATTCACACTACATTGTAATAAAATCTTACTTTCCTAGGCCGAGATAACATATTCTCTCCTCAACCTTAGGTATCTAAGTCCTATACTCTCACGTATATTGAATTTCTCCCTCATCTTTTGAAAGTCCCATCTTCTTAAGCTTATTAGAACGGGATCTTACTTTGATGTTGTCATCGTAATCCCCATGCAATGAGTTTGATGAAGAATTTTTCAACCAAAGTCTCTCTTTCCAAATTTGACGTTCTCATGTTCATAAGATATCCTAATTTGGTTCTAATTAATTGCCACAGCACCAATTGACCTTTTTGACTCAAGATTGTTATTTATATGGATGGAAGCGACTAAGTCGACATCACTAAAGAAAGAATCGTTGGAATTTACTGTTAAGTCAAGAGGACTTTACGATGACTAATTTTGATGACAATCAAATAATAGTAATGTTAGAAACAAAAGAACGT
>JAOTAY010000009.1:18872257-18886686 GCA_025629805.1 Erythroxylum baracoense | reverse complement strand
CTAAAAATGAGAAAACCCCTATAACCCTCTCCAATTCAAATTCTCATTCACACAAAACACTTTTTCTATAAAACACATTTATTCACACTTAAACCGAGAAATGTCATGAATGCATATACAAGCATTTACATGTGCAAAAATTCACTATTTGCTACTTATGTGAATATATGAATGCATGAATATGTCAATGCAATATTAAACACTCCTAACCCGTTCCAAATTACCAATTTACCCTTCCCATAAGTGAGGGGATGTTACACCGAATCATTTAGGAACTTACAGAGCCAGACTGTTTCCTTTGCTGCTTCACAAGCAGCAATATACTCAGCCTCCATAGTCAAATCAGTAACACAAGATTGCTTGATACTCCTTTAGACTATGGCTCCACCTCCTAAAACAAATTTAGAGCCAAAAGTTAATTTCCTTGAATCAACATCTGATTGGAAATCAAAATCTGTATATCCCATCGAAATAAGATTACTTCTAGAGTAAACAAGCATTAAGTTTTTTATCCTACGAAGATACTTCAGTATGCATTTAATCGTAGTCCAATGCTCTATTCCTAGATTGGACTGAAATCTGCTTACCAGTTCTATTGCGTAACAAATATCTGGTCTAGTGCAAAGCATTACATACATTAAACTTCCAACTATCGAAGCATATGGAATGTTACGCATGCGTTTAACCTCCTCTTAGGTTTTAGGTGCTTTTTCCTTTGAAAGTTTATTTCCATGTCTAGTATGTCTGAAACCCTTATTGGAATCTTGCATGGCGAACTTATTGAGCATATTCTCAATGTAGGTTAATTGAGACAAGGCTATCTGTTTATTCTTATGATCCTTTATAAGTTTGATCCCTAGAACATAGTTACCCTCTCCTAAATCCTTCATTGAAAACTGTTCATTCAACCATCCCATAACCGTAGATAACATTCCCACATCATTCCGAATGAGTAAAATGTCATCAACATATAGGATTAGGAAAATAACCTTGCCTTCTTGTATTCTTTTATAAACACAAGGCTCATTTAGGTTTTGTATGAGTCCATAGGTTTTGATAGACTTATTAAACCTAATGTTCCAAGACCTAGATGTTTGTTTAAGTCCATAAATGGACCTTTGCAACTTGCATACCTTATGCTCATTACCTGGCTCAACGAATCCTTTTGGTTGGGCCATATAAATGGTCTCCTTAAGATCCCTATTAAGAAATGTGATCTTGACGTCCATTTGTCATATTTCATAATCGAAATAGGCTGCTATGGCCAAAAAAATTCTGATGGACTTAAGCATAGCAACTGGAGAAAAAGTCTCCTTATAATCTATAGCCTCTTTTTGAGTATAGCCTTTAACTACCAATCTAGCTTCAAAGGTCTCTACCTTTCCATCTAATCCTTCTTCCTCTTAAAGATCCATTTACACTCTATGGCTTTTACACCTGGTGGTAAATCTATAAGGATCCAGACTTCATTGGCATACATGGAATCTATTTCCGATTCCATTGCCTTGAGCCACTTTTTCACATCAATGTCATTAATAGCCTTTGTATAAGTAATGGGATCCATTACTTCTTGGTCTGAGACAGCAATTATGCCTTCTCCTAGACCTAGATATCTGTCTGGTTGTCTCATAACCCTCCCACTACGTCTAGGCACTACTTGATGTTTAGGTTGCTCTTCCGATTCAACTCTTGAATCTATTTCGACATCTTGTTCCACTATATCCCAATCAACTCTTGGTTTGGAAGAAATAGCTAACTCTTTTAGTACTACTTCACTTCTTCCTTTATGATTTCTCACAAATTCTTCCTCCAAGAAGGTCACATTTGTCTACACAAATACCTTCCTGTCCTGAGGACTATAAAAATAGTAGCATCGAGTACCCATAGGATATCCTAAAAAGAAACATACTTCTGGCCTTGGTTCCATCTTTGTGGATTCAAACCTTAGAACATAGGCTGGGCAACCCTAAGTCCTTAAGTGTCGTAATGAAGGCACTCGTTCAGTCCACAACTCCCTAGGTGTTTTATGCACCGATTTGGATGGAGCAAAGTTAAGAAGATAAGTTGTCGTTTGTATGGCATATCCCCAGAATGATTTTGGAAGGCTAACTAGGACATCATTGATCTTACCATTTCCAATAGATTCCTATTCCTCCTCTCAGCTACACCATTCCGTTAAGGTGTTCTGGGAACTGACAAGTTGGAAACAATTCCATTGTCAATTAGGAATTGTTAGAACTCTCTAGATAAGTACTCACCACCTCGATCTGATCAAAGTTATTTTAATGGCTTGCCAGACTGCTTCTCAGCTTCAGCTTTGAATTCTTTGAACCTTTCAAAGGATTCACTCTTTTTACGCATCAAATACAGATAACCATGTCTAGAGTAATCATCTATAAAGTTTATGAAGTATTCATAACCTCCTCTAGCTTATACGTTTATGGGCCCACACACATCAGTGTGTACTAGGTCCAATGTAGATTTAGATTTGTTTCCTTTGAAAGGAAATGAGGCCTTGGCCATCTTTCCTTTAAAACAAGACTCAAAAGTAGGCAATGTACCATTATCCAAGCCCATCAGGATCCCATCCTTCATTAACCTATCAAGTCTTTTCTGATTGACATGACCCATTCTTAAGTGCCACAGATATTTTGAATTAATGCTAGAGCAATTAGATTTTTTTGGTTTTATTAATCCTGTGGTGTTTAGTGAGCCTGACATAGGTTCTATAAAGAACAATCCCTGTTTAATTTCTGCATTACAAATGAAATCCTTATTCTCATATATTAAAACAACATTTTCAAAATATAAGGAATAACTAGATTTTATTAAACAAAAAACAGAAATCATGTTCCTTACAACCATTGGGATGTAATATACATCCTCTAAATATAACCTATGACCACTGGGAAAGTCTAAGAAACTACTCCCACTGCTTCTGCCAAAACATAGGGTCCATCCGCTATCTTGACTTGAAACTGGCCTTTAGGCAGTCTTTTCCTTTACTAGAACCCCTGTATAGAATTGCAAACATGGTAAGTGGATCTTGAATCTAATATCCAATAATCAAATGAATCTACCACATTTCTAGGTCCTAATAAACTTAGGAAACCCATACCTTGTTTGCTCTTGAGGGTCTCAAGGTAGACAGCGCAGTTCCTCTTCCAGTGGCCCTTCTCACCACAGTGGAAACGCTTTCCCTTGGTGTCCTCTTTGGCCTTCTTTTTCATGGGTTTGGCCTTGACTCCTATTTGAGCCTTCCCTTTCTTTACACCCTTCTTCTTTTGCTTGCCCTTATCCTTAGGCTTAGAAGAAGAAACCACATGAGCCTCTGGCCCATTGGCCCTGATATTTAATATCTCCTCCGTATTCTGGAGGGTATTCATCAACTCACTCAAGGTGTAATTCTTGGTGTTGAGCTCATAGTCCAACTTAAATTACTAAAAAGAAGAGTTTAAGTTGTTGATGATTATGATCATCTATGTTTCTGCATCCATTTCTGCCCCAAGTAACTCGGCCACAGTAACTACAGAGATTACCTTAAGCATGTAATCCCACACTGGTGCATTAGGCTTTTGTCTAAGATTGTGAAAGGTTTGGATAGCTTTCACCTTTGCAGACCTGGTCCTCACACCAAACATCTCATATAGGTGATGGACCATTGCACCGGCATTTTACATGCCTTCAAGTTGCTTCTGCAACATTGCGCTGATAAAAGCTAGAATATAGCACTTGGTAGTCTTATCAGCATTCTGTCATGTTCATGTTGCTAGACTTACTCAGGAGTTGATATGTCACCCGGAGGTGCAAGCTCATTGTCTGTTAATACCCATGAAATTCGTTCATATTAGAGAATGATGTCGAGGTTACGTCTCCATTCATTAAATTTTTCTCCATTTTCCAATTTTTTATTAGTTAAGAGCATTATGAGTGGATTCATATTGTGGTAATAATGTTTGAAAAAATAAATTATTAAAGAAAGAGCATACTAGTCAAAATCATTGGAACTTTGTATAAAATCATGATGCATGTATGCATAATGATAGATTTATCAAAAATTAAAAAATTAAATCTTTATACAACTTTTATTTTTCTTATCTATAATGGACTAAGTGACGGTGGGCCATCTTAACCATTAAAAGAAAAACTGGGACCCTCCTACTAAAAAAGCTACCAAGCATCTTCATGTCTAACTCTTTAAGAAGCGCCATAATTAGGTCCATACATGTATCAACAAAGCTACGGTAGGCAGGTTATTGATAAACTATGTTGAGTGTGCAACCATTTGATTCATCCACTAAAGGTACTTGCAAACCATGCCTCTGTAGGAGGTCACATTTGCTACCAATGAGAATACTTATCCTTTAGGAGACCTAAACCATGCAAGATCTAGGACATGTCCTCCAGTGGGGAGTAACTTTTCACCACAAGCAAATGGGCCATCGTATGGAGACCGTGGACTCTCACATAAGCATCCTTTCCCACTCAATCTTTTGCGGTCTTTAAGTTTTAATTAATCCCATCTTGTCTAGATGCAATCTATTACCCATCCTATATTGTTTTCATTATATATCTCATACATAATGGATGCATGGCAAAACCTAGGGTTGGAAATTTTTCTAAATGGCATAAAATCATATAATATCGAATATTATTAGCATCCATTCATCTCATGAATTAAATAACTACTTTTAGTTGTCCATCCTATACTGTTTTCATTATATATCTCATACATAATGGATGCATGGCAAAACCTAGGGTTGGCAATTTTTCTAAATGGCATACAATCATATAATATCGAATATTATTAGCATCCATTCATCTCGTGAATTAAATAACTACTTTTAGTCATCCATCCTAGAAAAATTAAAAGAAAATTATAAGGCTTTTAGGCCCAAAAATTCTTCTTAGACTTGGATCTTCCACTTCGAACTCTTCGCTCGCCCGACTCGGCCTGTTTGATAAAAATGAGTTAACGACATTTTAAAAAAGGTTGATTTGTAAATAGTAAAACAAAAATTCCAGCACTTGAAAAAATCAAGTATTAACAGAATTTAATCAAAATAAAAACTACCATTAACATAAAATAAAAACCGAAACATTCACCTTCTTTTCTTTGATCCATGGATGCTCCGTCTTCAAAATTACAGAATTTCTACATTACAAAATAATGAAAATAGAAAAATTAAGTAAGAGGAAACATGGCGATGATAGGCCACCCTCCTTGTTATAAACCAACAGAAGAAAACTTACAAGGTAAATCGATATTTTATGGACAACCAAAAGAGCAAACCAAAACATACACAACATATAATTTTATCAAATAAAAAAATTGCAGCATACATAATTTAATATAATTGCCAACCCATGCCATATATAAGAATCGAATAACGCATAATAAAACCAACTCTGATACCAATTTTTGGATCTAAAGCAAAAACAAGCTTGGTTTGGCTAAACTGTAGATTTCAAACACTTTTTCTGAAATCACAATATATGTAGCGGAAGCGAAAAAACCAAATCAACATGCTCTAATCCATACATGATACGATATAAGGAAAATAAATCAAATAAGAACATGATCGAAATTTTTTTCGACTCCTCTCTAAAACTTTGACTCCTCGTTGCTATGTCCTCAACCAATCTGATTTACCACATGTTCTCCTTAGATAGCTTGGTTATCAAGAGCCTTTGGTAAGAAAGGAGAAGAAAATTGAATAGAAAACTTTTTGTTATATTCGGCTAGTTCAAAAGAACAATAAAATGAGACATTCTCATTTTCTATCTTCAGCCGAAAGAGAGCAAATGGAGAGCTTCACTTTTCCTATGGCCGAAGGTTTGGAGTGAGTGTGAATAGCCAAAAAACAAACGTAAACATTCATGGGATCGTATAATGTTGTTGTGAGCATTCTTTGCATGAAATTGCTCAATTCTAGTAAGTTCATTCTAGTATTGGGAAGTACAAAAGTCTTCATGATGGTCGATGATGGGGCATTCAGGGAATCCGCATATCTAACATATAATTTCGACATTTAATTCATATGCTCGTCCTCCCAATCTAAACCACAATTCTTTTGGATTCTTAGGGTCGTAGGTTAGGGAAGTGAAAATTCCAGTGTAAACTCCTCATAAACAAGAAATTGAAATCGTATGAACTGAGCCCACTAGATCCTCTCGGCTAGGTTTTCTACTCGCTCACGCAATTCTAGCCTATCAAGGGTGTCAAAATCAAAGTACTTAGGAACTACAATTTATCTAGCATGAAGGGATCGAAAATGAATACCTTCCTCTTCTGTATAGATCGGGAAGGTTATGCCATAGTTTGTTGCTCGTGCTAGAATACCTTACTCTTCTGTATAGATCGGGAAGGTTGTGCCATAGTTTGTTGCTTGGTTCCGTTTCCCATATCCCGCAACTTGTTGTCGTCCATATGGTTCCCGTTGGGCTGATTGTTTAATGCGTGGCATAATTGGGTAGAAATTTGGAAGAAATTGGAGGTTGACAGATTCTAGAGAAATGTAAGAGTGTATGGGTACCTAAATTCTAGAGAGATAAAATGAAAATGAAAGTGAAAGTAAAAGTGAAGTTAGAACTGAATATATAGGTGGTAAAAAGGGTAAAATGGTAATAGTTCTTTTTAAAAGATACGTCCTCCCCCTTTGTTCTTTTCACTATTTTGTTTCAATTTTCACTTCCTAATCCTTTATGTCCCCTTTTTCGCCTCTCTTTTCATGTTTGAACATCATCCACATAATTCCAAAATCCAATTTCTTTTTTTATTTTATTCAAAAACAAAACTAATCCTAACTACAAAATTTCAAACATTATAACAAAATTAAACAATGAAACTAATATTGTAATATCCTGCCTCCTAAAATTGTTAAGAGATTAAACTGTTAGATTGAGTTCATTTAAGAATTTACGAGGTGCATTTCATTCACATGCCTAATTTTCATATATACGTATGAATCATGATTTAGAAAACATTACAAGATAGTATATGCACTTAATTGACATATTCTAGGGTATGGAATGAAAATGAATGTGATATGAATGTGCATTCCCAATGTTTTGAGTTTTGATTTACCAATAACATTAATTAATTGATTTTAATTAGTGAATTGGGAATTTATTATTATAATTGAGTAATTGATGAGGTGATATGTGCATCCAATCTAAGAAAAATGTTAAAGAGCAAGACAAATTGATACATAGGAATTTGGGTGATTAGGCCTATGAAATGGTGACATGTGGCATTGGGAATATGTGACAAATGACTCAGTTAAATGGATGACAAGTGGCTTGAGTATAATTGTGACAAGTGGCCCTTTAACATTGTGACAAATGGCACCTTGACTTATGACATGTGGAGCAATAGAATGGTGACATGTGTAGCTTTACAAATGACGATATATGTAGCCTTATAATTAGTGACATGTGTAGCCTTACAATTAGTGAAATGTGTAGCCTTATAAGTGGTGACATATGGGGGCTTAAAAGAGTTACATGTGGAGCCTAAAGAAAGTGACACATGGACCAATAGAATAGTAACATATGGACCAATAGAAGGATAACATATGTACCAATAAAATGGTGACACATGGGTTAGTTTGACCTTCTTCAATTTTCTAGAGAAAATGAATGAAAATTCAATATAAGTGAGAGTGAAGGTCGGCCATAAGGTAGAAGAGGGAGAAAAACGAAAATGAGAAGAGAATGAGAGAAAAAGGGGAAGAGAAGAGGAGAAGGAAAGAAGTTACCAAGGTAAGTCAAAATTTTGGTTTCAATTTCATCTTCATCTTTCGATCTATTTTACATATCCTTAGAGCTCGAATTTGAAGGAATCAAAAAAATGAAAGTTGTAGATATTGATCTTAACTTGATCTCTGTTAAAGTGGCTTGAGAAAATAGTGGCTAGATCTTGAGTTAAGTTTGTTTTCCTAATATTGCCTGTGATAGACCCCTGTACAGAACCCTTGTATTAATTCCTGATTTTTTAGGACCTTAGAGTCCGAATTAGTGAAAATATAAAACATGAAAAATGATTATTGATGTCCTATTAATGCTTCTATGAAACAATTTGGATAGAATATGTCTTGATAATGATTGATTGGAGATGAATTGCATGTAAGGTTGATGATGAAGTGTGCTGGAATATGTTAAATGAAGTGTTTCTACTAAATAGGCATAGGTATTTTAGCCATATCTTAATCTATAGATATCCAGATGGGATGATTTTTAATTTATATTAAACTAGAGACATAGAGATATAATTTTCATGGAGGATCCGAATTTGAATTCTATCTCTAAGGGTTTCTAAATTTGGCTCGAAGTTGAGTACTAAGTGTTGTCATTGTTTGATAATAGTCTTTAATATTTTGGGAATAACTTGCAGAATACTAAACCAATCTGAATAAATTTGATGTCATTAGAAACCTAATACATATAGTAACAATTGTTTAGAAGAAGGTATTGCTTAAATATCTCATTTTCTAGGTCAAAATTGTTATACAATACTGACCTAAAAATTTGTCCTGAGAAAAGTTAGAAAATTGCAGGAAAAATCGGAGATTAGTTTTTGTCACGATCATGTCAAGGACCACCACGATCATGGGAAGTGATTTTCATGGTAATGTTTTGATTATGTAATGGTTGAACCATTTAAGGATGAGGTATATAACTATGATGCTTTTGGACTTAATTGGGGCTTAAAATAAACATAATTTGATGTTGGAAAAGTTGGTTAAATGTGTGATACATTTTGATTGATCGTGATGTTATACTTTAAGGAAAATGATATTGATGACAATGCATCTAAATGTGACATGTTTAGAGTGTTAAATGAGGAAATAAGTTAGTGTATCAATTCTAGAAAATTCGGAGTAGAATTTATGTTTGTATAAGTGTTAAATTCGTGTGGATGAAGGAAGAAAAACGTAGAGCACAACCGTGGCTCTTATCTCACAATCATGGCCAGACAAAATAAAGTTTCTGTTACAATCATGGCCTCACCCCAAGATCGTGGCCAGACCTGTGGAGAAAAAGAGTTGTCTTTTGAGTGAAGTTTGAACCATCCAATGCTAGGGTGCTTCCATATGAGTTAATTAAGCTTGAATGAGATCTTAAGTGAACCTAGCTGATGATGAATGAGGTGAGTAAAATAAGTAAAGGGCATTAGGTATTAAAGAATGATTGAAAGATGTTATTAAATGATTATGAGATGTGAATGAAGTAAAAATACCCAGGATAGTCAATTGAGCATGCATTGAGCATGATACATATACATGTGCATGGTTGAACACTTATATGATTGATTAACTTAGTAATGTGTAGAACTTAGTAATGTGTAGATTTTGTGTGTATTGTATGATATAAAAACACAAGTTGATCGAGAACATCCAAACACTATCAGACCATCAAGGCAATAACTCACCTAGAATATACTGTGAGTTAACCTAGATGTGTCAACTTAATTATAATTGTTCTTTTGTCTGAGTTATATGTGTAGTAAGTTGACTTAGATGTATTTCAGTATGCTTAAATTGCTCTCGTTTAATTTTTACATAATGAATTGTTACTGGTTTGATTGTGATAATTCCAGACATTAATTGTTCGAAAAGATCATTATTTGGGATTATATTGGAAGTGCACATTGTATGTGAATTTGACTGAATAAGTGTTATTTGACATTATTGTTAAGTGTAGGGCCAAGGTCTGATGATAAATGTGAATGTAAAATGTGTATGGAATAAATGATACTCAATTGAATGTTGAATGCCAGATTTTGATATGATGTTTGTGATAAATGACTATGCATACCGAGTAAAAGTGATTGATAGCACATGATATAAAGTGATGCATTTCATGATATTGATGTGCATGATCAAATAAAGGAGTTATGACCGGAGTGACCAGCTTGAAATAAACCCGGTATCTGCAAGGGATATAGGTTAGTAACTGAACTAAGCCCGATATCCACAAAGGATATGTATTCAAACTTGAAATGAGTTCGGTATCCACAAGAGATATAGGTCCAAACTTGAAATGAGCCCGGTATCCACAAGGGATATGGGTCAATACCTAAAATAAGCCTGGTATCCACAAGGGATATGGGTCAATTAATAAACACTCGATCACAACAAAATAAAAATAAAGTGGAGTCTCATATGTATTGCATATATATATCTTTACATGTACCATGTGAATATTTGTGAAGAATGATTGAATTGCGTGGATACAATGATATGCTATGTTTGTGTATGTGGATTATATGAATGAGATGAAATGAATGATTAGATTATCCTAAAATGATTATATGAAATGCTTGTGTTCATAATGGACTTGTTGAAATATGATCAGGTCCTAAATTCTGAGCGATATGATATATGGGATTTGATTTTGAGTGATGTGAGATACTGATTAAACCATATTATATACTTACGATATTTATGTCTATTTTTAGTGAGCACATCTATGATGGTTCACCCATTGAGTTCACAATCTCATCAAAATTGCAACATTGCTTTTCAGGTTCAGGAGAAATCTAGCTAGTCTAGTTGAAGTAACTTCTGCATTCGGATATGGGTCAGTGTCGGGATTAGTTGTAACTATAAATGTCTTAGTTATATTGTGTCAAGGATTGTATCTCTCAACTGTTGTATATTGTGCGTTTAAATTTTGGAAATGTAATGACATTTGAGATTGTATATGTTTGTGCATAAAAATGGAACAATATGATATTAGAATGTTTTGTGTTATGTGCGATGGATAAAAAGGTAAAAATGGTGGATTAAAAAGTACAAATGAATTGATTTAACGATCTTAACATGTCATTTTCGTAGAGTATGTTCCTAAATATCCTTTGGTATGTCGAGTATATGCTTTATGGGAGTGGTATGTTGCAAGAAACTTACATTTATAATCTTCCTTTTCACTTGAAGATGGATCATTTGTTGTTTAGTTAAGATAGACTAAACTTACACTTCTCTAAAGTCAAAAGCCACAATAATTATGCCAATATAGTGGTAGTTATGATTACAAAGGTATTCCTAGTTATCCTTCAAAAAATACCTGTTAATGCTACTGATCTCCTTTATTTTGGTCTCTAGGAGACCTATTAGAAAAGGCTTATATTCATGAATGTAGTTTGCAACCATTCTTTCTTTATTCGAGCTATTAAGCCCTCTAACATTTCATATTAGTAGGAGACTTCTTATTCCTTTTAAAGCCCCTCCTTGTCACTCTCACAAATTTAGAGCCCAAATATGCTTCTTCCAAAGCTTTCTTCAAATTTAAAACTTCTTGAGTTGGAGATTTAGGTTCAATCTCTGCTGCACTCCTCTAGGAAGTCCCAGGTGTACATTGAATAATCTAAGTGTCATCATTCTCTTCCTTACTTCATGCAGATTGTATTAACTCCTGCGTTCCTTCCCTATCTAGTATATCATTTATATTCAACTACACTTCATATTTTCATTTGGAATTATATCCTCTACCTTTTTATCATCCATTTGGATCAGTTCACTAACTTCTCCATTCTTGAAAATCCTCCTTATGAGGCCCATGTTTATTTTGGTTAAATGCTTCCTAGCTTCCAGTTATAGGTGACAATCAATTGTTCCTTAAATAGTATTCCCCTCTCGTCCATTCTCATAATGGGTATCATTTTAGGGAGATCTTTGGAAGCCTCTATTAAAACTCGTATTCTAGCGAAGTCAACTCTTTTTATAGTAACTGTAGATTCATCTGAGCATAGGAGATTCCTTATAAAACTCTCTAGTTGACTCTAACCCTTAATAGTCCAATACCTAATATCTCGTTTAGTAACTAGTAATGAAGGAACCAGAATAAAAGAATGGGAACGAGAATGAAAAGTGGGAATTGAAATGAGTATTTAGTATGCAAATACTATAAATGAGATTATGAAAGTTAATAGTTATACCAGTGTTTGGTATCAAATATTAAGAATAGTAATGACAATTTTTACTTATATTTGATTATTATGTGATTGATTTTGTAAATAATTAATTAAAATATTTTATATTATTAATAATTAATTAAAATTATTTTTAATGATTCAATAAATTATTACAATAAAATTAAAAAACCCATAATGAATTTATTTTATGATATAAAATTATTTAAATAAAATAAATAAATTATTAAATAAATTAAGTACAGTAACTTACAATGTTAAGAAGCAATCAGACAAGAATAGTGAAACAAAACACAAAGAAAAAGAGAAGAAAAAAAGAGTTTTAGTTGCTTACGTTTATTAGTTGTTCCTGATATCTGATTCCAGGTCACACTCATATCTACCTTGGTAATAAAAATTTAGGATAATTTAAAATCTATTCCAGATATGTCAATCCTTATCTTATCAATTACTAACAACTAAACAAGCAAAAATTAAGGAATGTAGCTTACATATATATTCTCATGTCTTCATTCCTAGTTACCAAACATACATTAAGAGTATGTTATGTATATAGGGCAATGATACAAATTTTGTACCATACCGATCAGTACTAGCCAATATTTAAAATACCAGCTTATGCCATAAATTTTGAAAAATAAAGGGACTATTTTTGCAACAAAAAAAAAAGGCCACCCCGTCCCCCGCTTGCCCCCTTCTTTTTTCTTGAACCTCCTTAGTTCAACATGAAATAATCGATTAAACGATGCTTGAGTTAACAGAAATGCATTCAAATAGAATTTTCTCAACTTTGGCTCGATCGTTACAAGAAGTCGCATTCATCGACCCTGAATATCCCAACCCTAATCGGGGAAAATTTAAGCATCGATTTGCAGAGGAGTGGGGGTAATCCTCGTTGCCAATAACTCATATAACGGATTAGCAATCCGACACTTTAGTCACAAACGTCTATGGATCACTTACTGCTACTTTATTGTTTGACTAGTTCTTTTAGTTCAGAACCTTCGTTGGCTTTTGATACACCATCCATGCTTTCCTGTTTGTGCTTTTGAATTTAGATAGGCTGTCGTCCAATCCTTCTTGTTGTTTACTGATTGCGTCAATCAAGTGTATTTGCTTATTTTACTCTTGCGTTGCCGATTTGTCTCACCTTTGTTACAGGAGAGCATGCTTATTCTCCTAAAGTTGTAATATTCTTTACGTTCATCACTATTATTTAATAAATTCAATTTTTACTAATAATGATGATACATTAAATAAATCTTTAAAATAAATTATTTTTAGTTAAATTTATTTTAATCTTTATATAATATTTATTAATAAAATTATTTTATTTTTAAAATAAATAATTTCAAAATTATTATTTATAAACTAATATTTATTTCAAATATATTGCAATTATTTATATATTTTAAATATTTTTAAATTTAATGATATTTATTAATAATTATTAAATTAATTTTATAAATTAAGAAAAATTTTATATTATATAAATTTATTTATAATTTTTAGTAATAATTAATTTTAATTAATTAAATATATAATATTAAATTAAATTATTTAAATTCTTATTAATAATTAATTTATTAAATAATTAAATAATAAATAATTAATTGATAGTAAATTAAATAATATATGTTTTTATTTCAAGTTTCACTTCTAGTTAGTTGTTTCTTTATCACGAATTCTTGTTGTTAATTGTAATATTTAGAGAGTTAACGATCTTCACTGTTTTTTAATTTGATGTTTTGATGTAATTATTATTTATTATATGATAAATTTGAAATATTTTGTATTGTTTTTAATTTTATATTTTTATGATGATTGAATGATTTTTTATATTAATTGTGGTTATTATTTATATGTGAAATTTTTGAAAATTATTGTTAATAAAAATAAATAAATTATTGTTATTTTAAAATTTTATTATTATGAATTTTGGAGACATGATTGATGTAAAATTACAAAGTATGCAATACAATATACTAATAGATTATATTGTAATTTTAAAAAATTTCAGAGACTATTTCATAAATTTAAAAAATTACCCGAAATGATATTATGGTATTGACCAGTACTAATACAATATTGAACCAAAATTTAACTTGGTACCAAATCAGATACGATATTCATAACATTATTGCATGTCAAATAAGAATCGATTTTTGCCTTAAATCTTTAATCTTAATATTGGGCTTCTAACCTAGAAAAAGTAAGAGTTTGTAATTTTAATGCCAAGGTCCCCATTTATAAGATTCCATTTGGAGACATATATCTGAATAGAATATGTTATTATCATCTAGTAAGGGAGCGGTTGGTTCGCATGGGGTAATGATAGTAGGAATGAAAATGAATATAATAAGGAATGAAAATAAATGTAATCATTATAATTATGATAGTTTATTAGGACGAAAGACTAATTACCATTACTATTGACAGTGGTTGGCTTATTGAAAATCTTGAGAAGCAAAATTTTGTTAAATTTTTTGTATTA
>JAOTAY010000009.1:18859652-18872157 GCA_025629805.1 Erythroxylum baracoense | reverse complement strand
CTCTTCTCTTCTTTTGTCTTATTATCTTAAGACAACTTTTTGAGTTTCCAATCTTTGCCCTTCCTTATTCATGAAATACCTACTAACTCCTTCTTATACTTTATACCACCTTACCAAAATCCATAATATATCATATTAAACTCCAAAAATTTCTAATTTATAAATTCTAATTTATTTTCATGCTTAATAATCTAATAAAATAATTTTAAAAATAAAATTCAAATAACAATTCCAAAAAAAAAGCAGGATCCAACATTAATTTTTGAGTTTTCTAGTAGGACCTATAGTTTAACACATACTCATATCCTTGGGCATGTATGTAATAAGATGAAGATAGTAAGATTTGTGGTCTAGGGATATATTTGTTCCCTAGGTTGTACTTTTGGAAGTTGAAGATAATAAAATCCACGATTTGAGGACATATCCATATCCCTATTTGTGGATTTAAAAAACTTTTTCTGGAACTCGCATGGCATGTGCCATCTTCGTATCCCAAACCATGTCCTCAAATTATCTAACTCAAAACTCCTCACAGCATGTCACAAATTATATAGCTAGGTCACATCAAACCCCCATTTTCACAATCCTCTTCACTTTCCTATCACTTTCTCTCAAATCCTCTAAACAAGCCATTCAATAAACTTTTGGTATATGACAACATTTTCTATCAATTTTCAACTATTTTTTTAGTTTAAATCCCAACTTAAGAATCTAAATGCAATTTTTAGGAATTTTTTGTGTTGATTATTTTAGTCTTTAAACATTTAGTACAACTATAAAGATGATTTCACAATAGTTCAAAAGATCGAGCACAAAGATCAGAGCCATTCAAAGAACATTCAAACAATCATGTCCATTAAGAATTTTGAAATTTAATTTGAGAGAGAAATGAATATGTATGACCCATCTAAGAGTAAGAGCACCCATATCCTATCCCTAACTTTGAGATATTTGTATAAGGTCATTCCATATACCACTATTAGGAGAAGAGAGAGCAATAGTGTAGTGATCCTCACTAGTATGTTCTACTTGTGGTATTTAGTCCAGTATTGATCATGTGATTTGAACTATCTTTTTATCAAAAAATGTAATAAATATGAGCTAGGGAAAAAAACCCCCTTTATGATGGTACTTATTTGAGAAGGCTGACAAAGAACCTAGGTACTTTTGACACTCTTCTAGGACTCATTTTAGATTTTTGCATGACTTTCATTGACCTAGAGATATTAAAGTATATGATGATGTTAGTCAAGAAAGTAGGCATAAACTATGTTTTAGTTTGGAGAGAGAAAGGATAGACCCAAGCAATAGAAGGGAGCATAACTATACCCAATAGTAGAATCACCTTTAATAGAGGAGAGGGCAAAAGAACATAAAGAGGCCTAACTCACATCACAATAGCTATTGTGGGAAGGGATTGAAAAGATCATTTTTAATCTTAAGAACCAGCAGCAAAGATAGGCCTCCAAACTCTAGAGGATAAAATTAAATTAAATAAGTAGGGATAGAAATTATGAAGGATAAAGTAATAACTATCTACTTATGTTCGTCATATAGGTTTGTGAAGGATAGAGCAATAACTATCTACTTATGTTCATCATATAGGTTAGTGAAGGATAGAGCAATAACTGTCTACTTATGTTCATCATATAGGTTGTTGTGAGCAGTTTGCATAGTTCTTCATGATACTAAAAAAGGAGGGTGAACATCATGATGAGCCTCCTATGGATTCAACCTCTCTTTTGTTTTCTTTTTCTTATGGAATGCTTAACATTATGTTCTTCCTTTGTCACCTTAATTATTTTATTTGTGTTTTTTTCCTTTATTCAAGAAATTTTTTATCAATAATAGAAGGTTAATCACGATGATACATTATAAGTTCAGTTTTTTTTAATGATTAAATGATTTTAGAACAATAGTTATGATTATTGGTAACTATTAGTTCTAATTTAACAGCCTCTTTAATAGTTAGGGGTAATACTGCGTACTATTAGACCTCCCAGACGCCGCGTATCAATGAGATTCATATTGGATGTTTTTATTATTTATTATTAGTTCTAATTTACTCCAATATTTGTGATAACGAATACTTAAGTTGCATTATGATTTTTTTGTATAATTTAGGCAAATCATTAAGTTAAAAGTGAACTCTTTCTGAGCATTTTAGTACCCTACTAAAAAATATAGATTAAAAAACTAAAATATGTAAATAAGTGATCATAAATAAATCCATTCCATAGGCTTTAACCTAAGAAAAAAGTGAAGTTAGAGAGTGGCGATAATATTTACTTGAAAAAGTGACCAAACTAAGTAATTGGGAACTTTCATAAAAAGGTGTTTGTTTTTGCATCAAAATGTTGAATGGGTTTTCAAACAAACTTCTAAATGTTCCTTTGTTAATTGATAGTTAAGTGTATTTTTTGCTCATTCAGGTTGCTTAAATATTTGAAAGTTAAAGCCTCTTTCTCATGTTTATGTACTTTATACATTAGGTTGAATTTTGTAAATTAAGGATTAAAAGATTTTTGAGATAAATTTAATTGATTTACTTAAGGTAAGTATATAAAAGCCTAACTAATTGATAAATATTACAACTTTATGCCTTATTGATTTATTGAATTTTTTTTCTGGAATTACTACATTTTTTAGTTAAGAGTGATAAAATTGATTTGGTTGAGAACAAGTATAAGCTTAAATGTGGGGATATTTGATGTGCATGAATTACACATATATTTTCTAAAGTATTATTCTTGATTTTAATGATAAATTTTCTTGTTTTACCTAGTTTTTGTTATCTTTTCAGGTAATTGTGTAAATTGGACATTGAGATGATATTATTCAAGAATTGAAGATAATTCTAAGAAAAAAGAAGAAATTCACAATTTTTACAAGAATATGGTTTAAGCCAGAGTTTTGTGTACCGTTCTGTACCGGTCGGTACTGACCGAAAGATACCGTATCGGTGTAAAAGATACCGACCGTCAATACCAACTGACACCATTGTTTTCGCATGGTACCGGCCTGTACCGATTGGTATTCAAAATATTAGCTATATACCGGCCGATACCGTAACTTTTAAAAACCCCAGGGACTTATTAACAAAATTTCAAAATTATTTACCTACTCACAACCGAACCCTCACTCATCTACTTCCTCTCTCTCTTTTTTGTTTTTCTCTCTCTCAATCGTAGACACTCTCTCCATTCTCTCTCTCTCTTGTTCTCCTCTTTGGTGACCGCTTCTCCCTTTCCGACAACGTCATAACCACTGCACAACTTTCAACTTTCTCCATGCCACCATCGCACCACTTTCAGCCCTCCTCCTCGTGGACGACGCCACCACCAAACCACTTTCTGGCTTCAGCCTTCCTCTATGCCACTCTCCTCCACGCGGGATGCCACAACCTTCCGTCTTTAGTCATCCACCATTGCCTGCCACCACCGCATTTGGAATCGATAGATCTGGAAAAAAACCCATATCCAAACCCTACTCGACACTAATACCTGAAGCAAATACCTGGATTGTGAATCTTTTTGGGTGTGTTTTCTTTTCTGCTTAACTGCATTTGTGATTATGAATGGGTTGGAACTTGGAATTAAATTGGTAATTGGATTTATGATTTGTGAATGTTTAGATACTTGGATTGGAAATGAATGAAATGATGCATGATTTTGTTTATCTTAACGGAGGTTTGGTTTATGTTTGCTAGATTGGTTATGGTTTGGATTATGTAGGATTTATCTTAAGTGAATGAAATGGTTATGGTTGTGGTTGTGGTTGTGATTTGGTTTATGTGAATGAAATGCACCGTGGGCATGCATGAATTTGAAAGTTGAAATTTTCAACTTAAAAAAAAACTCAGAATGAGAATGTTATTTAAACTTAAAGTAAACAATTAATTGAAAATTAATATAATATTTTGTTACATATTCTTAAAATTAGTATAATAGTATTAGGTATTAGGTTGACGTAAACTTATAAAATATATAGTACAATTGTACAATATGACAATGAACTATTTTACAATTTTTAAATTTAAAAAATTACCGAAAACGGTACCTGATATTGACCGATATCGATACAGTATCATAACATAGTCTAATCCAGTACTAGGGTGGGTATGATTTTTGCAACATTGGTTTGATGTACCTTCTTATGCCAACCTATGCATTATAAGCACCAAATGCAACAATTAAAAAAGTTTGAGCCATGACTATATAAGAGACATATGCAAGTCTAGTTGAAAACAATTGAATCCATGGTTAGGAGACATGGTCATGTTATAAGCTATGTAGTTATCTTTATTCATAGCATGGACACATAGTCATACTAGAGGCTATGTTTATTATCCATAAAAACACGAACATGGGATAGACTATGACTTAGGTAGAGTAAAACATATTTAAAGATGAAACTTCTAATTTTTATAGGAGTTTACCTGTCTTTCGGAGAAAACAAATTTAAGAAACATCATTTCTCTCCAAAAGGTAGGGTTAGCTGGAAAATACTTCTCTAACCCTTAGGCAATCAACTTTAAGTTTCACTAGAAAATTAAGATCGAGACATCATCTCAGTGAATCAAGTTGTCATCAAAAGTCAGAAATTTATCTAAATTTACTCCTACTGACTCCTCTTTTTCATTTGATTCTATTATTTTGAATATGCTTTATGGCTAAATACTTTTTCTATATTTAAGTAGGAAAAAAATCCTAGTAGTTATTTTTAAATGGATTTATTTATTTATTTAATTTATCATAAGAGATATATTTCTATGAGCTATCTTTTTTGGGTCTTATTGTTGATTTATTCATGTCAACATAAAAGTATGAGTTTAATTCACCTATAGACGACCTGAAAGAGACTATTTACGAGTGATCTGTAGATTAGATAAAAGTGGGTAAACAAGGTGCTTGAGATAGAACTACATAATCTTTCTAGCATTAGGGTGAAACCTTTCATAGGATTTGATAGAACTTAATACGCACAAACATGTATTAGCATAGGTGGAGATATGAGTTAATTAACCAAAGAGTAGATTCTTGTAGATTTAGAGAGTATAACTTCAATGGCTGAAAATTCCTGTAGATCAAAAGAATATATCTAATCTAAATTAATTAAATTATGAAGTCAAAAGTGCTACTTGAAAAAGTACTCGTTTAGATGTAGCTATTTTACTGTATTCAATTTTGGTTAGTTATTTTTTATTTTCTTGGCTATCAATGAAGTTAGTTTAATTTTGTTTTATGTTTCTTTATTCAAAAATCCATAACCTTCATCTTTCTATTTATTACCCTTTTGCTAATTAATAATGTTAGGCTTTTCCATTCACAACATTTCCTTGTAGGATTGATACCCTACTTACTATTTTTTATTATTTACCAATAACAGGCACACTTACCTATTAGTGGGTAATATATTTGTAATAAGAAAATTTTGGTAGCATTAGAAGTATTTATCAACTATACACTCACCATCTACCTGTATAGAATTATGTCATACTTGTGATTTGCTTTAAGGTTGTTCTTAGTATCATGGAAAGAGACTTTTGTTTTCCCTATGTGTAGATTTGATCTCCTAGTAAAAGTGTTATTACAGATTTCTGTATGTTCATAGAGATCACTATTTTATAAAGGTATCATATGATAAAACATCTATAGTGCTTCCTTGTTCCATTAATATTCTTTTGTCTAAAAAATTAGTTACTAATAGTGTTGTTATTATGACATTCTTATAAGATTAGATTGCAGATCTTATCATCTCTTGAAAAGTGATTTCAAAGAACCTTATCCTCTATTTAGGTTTGTCTGACTCAACCTGTCAATCGTAACTTTCTCCTTATGGTGCCTTCTTAGACTTGATCTTGATTCTTTATGATCTCCTCTTACAATCATATGTATCACCATTTTATAGGGGATGTGATTCCTTTTCTGGTTCCTTATTCCTTGACCCTAGACAAAGACTTTTTCTTTAGTCCTAGTGAGATCGTCCCATTATTTTTCTTTAAAAAATGACTTAAGCTTAGTTAATCAGGTCATTAACCACCCTTCCGAAATGTTTGCAATCTTTGTTCTTATGTCCAATGTCACAATGGAAGTGCAAGTATAAGTTTTTAATACTTTTCAAAGGGTTAGTGCCATTTCTTTTTGGCTTCACGACTAAATCATCATCTAATATGCAGTCAACTACACTACTTAGTGAGGTGTTGAACCTTAAAAGCTCTTCCTAACTCTTTCCTTTGCTTTCATCCTTAGCTTGTTCTTCCCATAGTTCTTTCTTCTCTTCATCGTATACTGAAGATGCACCACTTTTTCTTCATTACTTTTAGCATTTGAGCTTCTCAAATTTTGCTTAACATCTTCTAAATTGAGGTACTTTGTACTTTGACTTGTACTTCCTTGAAATTTCAAAACCATTCTTTTTTCATGAAATTACATAAGGATTATCCAGGTATTTATCTATTTATGAAGGTTGCTACCCTCATATTCAAAATTGGAAATTGGGTTGAGCATGCTAAGTAATCTCTGATTTTCTTCTTTTCTTTGAGTTATTGATATCAAATAGATAAGGTCCATCAGTTTGCGATTATTACAAAGAAAGTGTGAGATGAATTTAATGTGTGATGAATTTAATTGTCATATTAGAATGTGGTAGTTGACATAGGATGCAATGTTTGAAATAAGTATTCCACTGCTCTTGTGGAAGTGGAGGAGAAGGCCTTATACTTGATTTCAACTTATGCATCGTATAAGTCCACGAGCTCTCTATGCCTATGAGCATGATCGTCAAGGTCATGCATACTGTCACAAGTATCCAAAATTAACATTTTTAATATGTTTAATAGTTGTTTCGCTAGAACATTAGGAGTTAGAGGGTTCCTAGTTATTAAATTAGGTCTTCATGCATAGTACTCTTATTGAGTTGATTATAAGGGCATTGATGGTTGTTTTTTTTTTTTTTTGGTCTCTCTTACATCAATAGATTGACTTGTTATCATAATATTTAGATTGTAACAAATAGTTATTGTTAGTTATAAGCACAAGTTGTTCACTAAGTTAAACAATTTTGGGATTATAAACAACTCTAATAGGATCAACAGATGAATTAGTTAAGTATTCTATTCTCGTTTTAGATGGAGAAATGAAAACTAGTATATATTTACTCAAGTGTGAATAATTAGAAAATCTTAGTTAACCACAAATGATTAAAACTGACATGAGTTTGTTGGACTTCCTTTAAGTTTATAAGCAAGCACAAGCAAACAGAGGATTAGCTTCTCAGACCCAATACAAAATAAGATGTGATATTCAGTACCACGTTTGGAGCAGGTATGGAAAGCTAAGATACAAAGACCAAACTGGCAACCAGTCAACTTTGTGGTACAGCTTCCACGAACTGCTTTTTCATTCGAGTAGAATGCCAATGCTAAATATTCATCTTTTCCATGTCTAAGGACAAGTCCTCTGGTACAAATTCTTCTTTTAATCTACATAAAACCCAATCATCCAGCTGAAGAGAACAGACAATGTAGTAATCAGAATCAAATGCTGATACTGGCCTTGCAAGTCAGTAATGTTTCAATTTTGGATCATTTCATCATGTTTTGCCAAATTGTATTGACATTAGAGCATCTCTAGCTTACTTTTCAATACCTGACTACATTTAAGATGAGCATTGACGATATAATAGTATAATACGTTTTCAACATTTGGTTAGTGAACTAATTATTAAAAGTGAGGAAGGAGTAATTTGTTTTTCACCTTCCCTTCCCAATGGTTGCACGTGACTAAGCAATAATGGTGCAGCAATCTGTATTCAATCATATGCCAGTTCGTTTTGCGTCCATTTCGTAATTCCCCTTCACAGAAGCGTAGCTTTTGCTTTACTCCTACCACCCCGAAGTTGCCTAAAATTTTACCATCTGAATACTCGAATGCTTCCCAATAGCCATGTCTTAGTTGGTAAACTGGAAGCCATCTAGATCCATAGTGGCAATTCCTGGGTGTCAACACAAACCGTTCCTTCACTCCACTTACATTTGCTTCGCCTAAAATAAGCGTCAAAAATTCATTATTCCAACCAAGCAAGAACTTCTAAGCCAATAACTTTATATGTGAACATTAGTCTGGTGAGGAGACCATAGTATGACAAAATTTCAAGAGAAACAAACCTGAGAAGAATTCTTTGGGATGATAATCTCGTATATCTGCCACTATTAAATTTTCTATAAGAACTGGTTGACTTGTAAATTTGTTGTTGAGTTGATTTATTATGTACTGATCAAAATCGTGGTTGTCAGTCATCCCCAAAGCTCTAAACCAAGCTTATGATGCAAAAGTTATATAAGTCCCGTTGGTTTTCTGTAGAAATGAAAACTAGAAATGAAAACTCAAAGATCTGGCATAACACCGATCGTGCGGATATGAAGTTTAATAAGTTCAATATATAAGGTGATTGGAAAGACAGCATATTCAGAAAGAAGCAGATATTATGAGGTCTTCAACCCCTAAGGTTTCAAATAACAGGTACAGACAATGCTAGGCTGCTTGATAATACATATTCAATGCTGCTATTCTACAGCAAGTTCCAGATCTCCTAAGCCATAACAATGCTGAGATTTCAGTGCCTTTGGATAATGTTCACTAAGACTATTTTGTGAAACGAAAGACACACTCCAACTGTTGCAGCTAAAAATGCCCGGAAAATGGGATTTCGACCCAAACCCAGGCTTCAACAGCACAATCACTCCTAAACCTCTACTCAGTAAACTGCGAACCAATGAGTAATTTCATCAAACGATTGAGCAGCAATCCTATCTCAATTTTAACAAATACAGGAATTAATGCATGTCTTGATACTAACCATTGATTCCCACTTATCATTTTAAAGTGAGCTTTTTATCAAACAGGAAGTCTGCATGTATTATCGTGGACTTCTCATGAACTTCCAAAAATTCGAAAGGACCCTGAGTAAAGACCAAATATACATCTCAAGAAGATAAACTTGGAGTAATATCCTCATTTTTCAGAAGACGAAGAAAGACTTGGCTTACCTTGGCAAAGGACAGTCTAGAAGTGAAATTAATTGAAATTCTCAGAACCCTAATGCTAATGAAAGATACCAATTGCATTAGCATGGATTCACCAACGGTAAAAGAAATTGAAGCACCCAAAACCCAAACCGATTCATAAAGAAGTTTGTAAACCGATGGGGAAAATACCCTTTTCTCTCAGCCACAATTTGTCCTGAATTGAGAAGAGCAAAATGATTCTTTTGTCGATAGACAAGGTGATCAATTTAAGCATACGGGACGATTTCAACAAGCTCCTTGTATTTTATGTCTCTCTGCTTCTTTTTTAATGAGTCAAACAAACTAAATATCTGCGAAATTATTTAATCACTCAACATTATTTATATTAATTTTATTTGATCATTTTATCGCAGGTTTAATAAATAATCAAACCACGTTAGTAAGGACTCATTTTTTCACCAGGCTTCAGCGCCTTTAACCTTATTTTTTTTATATGAAACTTCTTTATTATCTTTAATTCAGAATAAATTTGATTTTCTTATCCTTAAATTTTCCAAAAATTGTAATTGATAAATATTCAGAAGGAAAATAGGAATTTTAAATTTTAAGTTTTTTCCCTTTGCACAAAATATTAATTACAATAGTTATAATAAAACTATGAAATAGTAAAAAGAGGTTAAGAAAGTCAATATATAATAGACTAACAGAAAATATTTGATCCAAAGATAATAAAAATTAATTATTTGGTCTATAAGGCTTTCTTAGAAAATATGAAATGCATGTATCTTATGTGACACATTTAATATAATCACGTATATCTAATGCTTTATTGACATGAATTAAAAAATAGAGTGTGACAATCAATAATAATACCTTTATTATTTAAAATGTAATACTGTTTCGTTTGTAGGTCTTAATTTATTTAAAATTTATGCTAAACTATAATAGAGAAATTTGTTTTCTCTTACTAGATGTTAAACTACATAAGAGAAAACCTATATAGGATTAAACACTTATATCATCCTATGTCTCATAAATCCATAGATTTCTCAAAACATCTATATATATCATAGAGACATATGATCAATTTTAATTTATATATATGCTCAATGACCATTCAAATGCTTAAGATCGACAAAAATTTTAAGACTTTCACCTATATTATGGTAATGTACGATAAACCGAATGACTAAAAACAATATGTTGATCAACAATATACGTGTGAAAACAATATTGCCATAATATATAAAATTAGAACTGTATTAGGAGCAAAATACAATGATCTATAACTAATAGTATCCAAGGACTTTAACAAATATATATTGTATACATGTCTCTAAAAAATAGCTTGGCGAAGTCCTTAAGTCAGTGAATAAGCTAACATATACTTAGTGAAAATATGCTCCACTAGGATGTCACCTTTTTGCATCAATTCCTTTATGGTCAAGTACTTGATCTATAAATGCTTAGACACTGTGATATTCTTATTGATGTTAAATAATAAAGTAGAAAGATTATCATAATATAATAAAATGGGTCTGAGTCAATCATAAATAACTCAAGAATTAAGTTTCTAAGCCAAACTGCTTGTAAAGCAATCTTATAGCATGCCACAAACTCAGCATGCATAATTGAGGAAGTCATTAATATCTGTTTGACACTTTTCCATAAGATAGTAAACTAACAAAATTTTATCCTGATGTAAACTTTTGATCATCCAAACACATAGTATAGTCTAAATGTGTATAACCATTAAGGTCTCAACTATCGGCTTTTTTGAATGTCAACATATAATCCTTAGTTCTTTTAAGGTATCTCAAAACTTGTTTTACTGTATTCTAGTGGTTTATACTAACTTAGTAGTCTAACAAAAAAATGTAATATCTTGTCTAATGCATATTTGAGCATATATTAGGTTGCTTACCATACTATAATAAGGGACATTCTTTATGGTCTCTCTTTTAATATCATTCTTTGAACACTGTGCCAAAAATGAACTCTCTCCATGAAAGATAGGTGTCATAATAGGTTTACAATTAATCATATTAAATCTTTAGAACACATGCTCAATGTATGAACTTTATGCATACGTCCTAGTGAATTTGAATACCTAGGACGAAAGATGCCTCACAAGGTCCTTCATATTAAAATGATGGCCAAAAGATATTTAACCTCATGAAAAATGCTCAATTCATTTAATGCAAGTAAGATATTATCTACATATAAAATTAGAAAAATAACCTTGATCTCTTTTACCATGTAATATAACCATCTTTTAACTTTATTTTCTATGAATAAAAATGAAGTAACAATCTTATCAAACTTCACATACCATTTCCTAAAAGCTTGTTTTAAACTATGTATATATTTTCTCAATTTATAGACCATAAAAGTCTTATCCTAATCCTGAAACCCTTCAAATTGCTTTATATAGACCTACTTATAAAAGTGTCCAATTATGATTTAAAACTGCTCTATATAAACCTCCTAATAAAGGTATGCATTTAAGATAACGATCTTCACGTCCATCAATTGTAGCTCTATATCAAGATGAGCTATCATTGCTATGATTACTCTAAATGCAACTTTGGAAGACATGAGAGAAAAGGTGGTACTAAACTCAATACCTTTTCTTTAAGTGAATCATTTAGTAGCCAACCGAGCATTAAACCGCCCAGCCTTACCTTGAGTGTCTTTCTCAATCTTATGAACCCATTTATAGCCAATAGGTTTGTAATTTTGAGGTAAATTTACAAGCTCCCACATAATTTGATTATGCTTTTTGGATTGCATTTCATCCCTTATAGCATCCCAATATAAATTTGTATGAGGTCCATAAACAACTTCTGTAAAAGTAACAAGATCCACTGCATATTTAATATCTAGTGGTGTTCACCTAAGTAGGCTATGTAATTAGATAATATTGTAGGTCTCCTCACTCGAGTAGATCTCCTTACACCAGTTTAACATGATCGTGTACCTTAGGAATAATAGTTTGTACCAATATATTAGAATGATATTTAGACTTAGATCCATTGTTCCTAGCTAAATAACTAAAGGATAAAATACAACATTCATATCGACTCTTTTATCATATGAAAAATGAGAGGGACTGCCTCATTATAAACATTATGTTCCAAAAACTCAACTATTTGTGATTTCACTATTCTAGATCCTCTTTCTCTATAGTAAAATATGTATCCCTTAAAGTAGTTAGGATATCCTACAAAATAATAACAAGTGTAATGGTAATATAATTTATCCTCATAAAGATTATATAAATGCACCTCAGGAGGGCAATCCCATACACATAGATGAGTAAGGTTGGGTTTCCAACCTTTCTAGATTTTAAAAGGTTTCGTTGCTAATGATTTGCTTGAGATCTTCATCATCATCATCATCATCATCATCATCATCATCACCCAGTTTAGAATCTCGCAAAATCGCAAGGTCTGGGGAGGTCTGATAGTACGCAGC
>JAOTAY010000009.1:18779194-18789815 GCA_025629805.1 Erythroxylum baracoense | reverse complement strand
GTCTCCATAAGCCTTTATGGTTGCCCTCTTAATGTCTTTAGTATCCTTGAAAAACATGTCAAGTTCACTACCCTACCTTTCGTAACCCATAATGTGATAACCTAAAAATAAAAGACAAGTCAAAGCAATAAAAAATGAGACAAAAAATAAGTAAATTGTACTTCAATGAAGTTCCTCTTGGCAAACACACAAGCTTATTTACTAGAACCATCTCAAACCCATTTCTAACCCAACTAAAGATTGCATCAGTCTTCTTTAGGTTGAAGTTAAAGAAGAAATGCTCTTCTTCTCCTATAAGCCTACTTTGATAGAGAGGGCAACCGTGTTCTCCACTTATTAAGAAGGGCAAAAAGGTGAAGGATAAGAGGTAAATAAGATAAGGATAGAGGAAATAGGGAGGGCTGACTTGATGAAGTGACCCCATTATTTTGTTTCACCTTTTAGTTCTTCCTTTTGATATTATCCTCTTTTATTTCCTTAGTTATAGCTAGCACCTTTCGGAAGTTTATGGTTGAAACAAAAAATAATGAGGATGATACTAAGATATTTGAACATATTAAGCAACAAAGAATAAAGAAAATAAACCTATATGGATGTTCTTCTCTACAATACATCCCTAACTTGATTATAATTTGTTCACTCAAGAGTTCCTTTTGAGGTGGTAGAGGAATGTTAGGATCTATAAGTCTCTAAGATAGAAGCTTTAGGGATATGTTGTCCTCATCCCACTAGGAAATCTCTCATTAAAACTTCACCCAGAGACATTTATACAATATGGGTGTGTTGAAGTCCTTAGACATTGTTAGTTAGGGATCATTATGTTTGTTCCTTATATGTTTATATGTTTTGATGTATTATGACAGTATGGTTGTTTAGCAATAAAGATGATTATCATTTATCCTCAATCATACATCTTATTATATGTTGTTATAATACAGGTAAAAGTCTTAAGGTTTGTGTCAATCTTAAGTATTGTAAAGGTCATTGGGCATATATATAGATTGACCCTGAACTTATATCATCAGGACACATACAAATGTATATGTATATCTATGGATTTTGACATGACGTAGGGGGATATAAGTGTTTAATCTCATAAAGGTTTTCTCTAATGCAACATAGCATTCAGTGAGAGAAAATAGGTTTTCTCAAATGCAGTTTAACATTCAGTGGGAGAAAATAAAGATTTCTCTAATGCAGTTTAGCATTCAATAAGAGAAAACAAATTTCTATGATGTAGTTTAGTATAAAGTTTAGAGAAATTGAGACCGACAAAGGGAAAAATGATACATTTCAGATCATACAGGTATCATTCTAGTTTGTCACACTCCATTTTCTCATTCATGTTAGTGAGTTACTAAATATCCATGATTGTATTAGATCTGTGTCACACATGACACATATATTTGATATTTTCTGATATCGAAAACCTTATGGGACAGAATGATAGACTTTCATTATATTTGGATCAAATGTTTTTTTTTCTAAACTTAGTCGACCTATACAGTGATTTGCTTAATCATTTTTTTTACTGATTTTGTCATCAGTACAACTATCGTAATTAATTATTGTCCAAGGGGAAGAATGTTAGATATTTTCCTATAGGGTAGACAACAATTAATTACATTTTTACAGTTTTAATAAATTATCAGTTAAGCTAATCAAGTTTGATCAGGATAAAGATATAAAGTAGCTCAATAAAATATCTGAATTAGTGGGTTGAAGTTCAGTGTGCAAAATGGACCCCAGATAGTATGGACTGAACCCATATTGAGCCTGTAATGGAGAGGCCTAATATGGATGTTATATATAAAAGGTTAAGGTCTCCTATAGCAGTTTAAGCAAATCGTAAACATACGGATACTCTGACTTATTCAAAAGTTCACATGCTAAAAAAGCTACAGAAAGGCCTTAATGACATCTTAAGGATAGACTCTCGTGAAGGCCTTAGTGAATTCACGCTCGTTTCAACTTTGAAAAGCTTGTTTGAAATCATGGAACTGAAATCTGGTATTTTCTGTATTTCTTCATTGTTTTCTTTCACATTCAATTCAAGATACGTAACTAAGGCTTGTGTTACGTTCTACAGTTAAGAATCTCTACCGACATTCCTGTTACGGCTATGTCACTCGTCTGACCTTTTTCACCAAGGATCCATTTCAGTTTTTCAGATAAAAAATGATCACTTTTCTAAAAACACTACTTATATGTCATTTAGCGAGAAGAATGCCTACAAAGACACTTAAACTAAGTCAAAATATATTGCTGTTTTAATTTCTGACCTAGAAATTGACTGATTCAACTAGTATTATTACAAGTTGTTCAACCTATTTTTCTAACTTGAGGTACAAGACTTAAAAAATGAAATACAAGATTGTATTTGTAAGATAATTTTCACAAAATATTATTTATTAACAGCAAATTCTGTTTTTAAAAAGTTCAAAATTTTTAATGTTTTTTATCAAAATTTACTTAAAACAGAGATTTATAGTACATTTTAGAAATCATACATCTTTTATTAATTATATCACCAACTTTAATTTTTATATTAGAATATCCAATTTTTTCAAAATAAATTGAGTAACATGAATTAAAATTCATCTTTTACTTAAACTTTAGTAATTGGGGTTTTTAAAAATATACAATTAACTCTTTAGAACACTGGCTCATTTTTTTTCATTCATAAAATCCTTCTTTTTCAGTGATCCAAATTCCACAAGTGACAAGCCCTCGTGGGCCAGGAGATCTCCTTAAGACCTTTATGTTCCGCTCACTGGTCGCTTGGCAACAGTCAACCTATTTTTCTAAACTGAAACTTTAATTTTTATAATAAAAATATACGAATTAGCAAAAAAAAACAAATTAAGCGTAACATGAACTAAAATTTATCTCTTAAGTCAAATTCTTCCATTGAAACTAAAATAGTAATTAGTCAGAAATTAAGGAAAACTAACTCTTTGGAAGGAGTAGGAGACATCTTTTGTTTAGGGAATTTGATCAACATCCACCCAATCGCAGTGATGCCTTAGTTGTGCTCTTTTGTCCTTGATGTACCAAAGTGTTTGTTTTTTAATCTTTTGGCTCTACTCATTTTCCTGTTCTAGTTCTTGTTTTGAATTAGGAGTGGCTGGTGCCAAACGAATGGCCAAGTCATTCAAATCTAAACTCTATTGGCCGTTTACTAACTTCCCGTCTTGTAAAGAACCGTGAAGCAAAAAAAGAAACAGTCGAAGGGATGTTCAGTATGTAACCCATTCTCAAAGTGTTTTCGGGCAAAACAGCTTCTTGGGGTTGGAATTGTCGAGGGAATGACACATGGCCACACAATATATTGAAAATGAGACACAATGGGCGACCCCATTTTATGAGTATCCCACTTTATTAAAGAAACAGTATTCACATGACACGTGTCTGGATCAGTTTAGAGAATCATTCCTATGTCTACCTTTGATATCAAGCAAAAGCAGCTTATCTTCATTAGTATCGTATCATCTGTGTATTAACTTATATGGAAACAGGATGTGCACATACCTTTTAGTTACCTCAACCAAAAGCTACAACCCACCTTGCTGGTAGTCTCCAGCAACTACTTACAACTCAGGCTATTGTTTTTCTTGTAGTTTTATTTGCCTATACATTGGATTACCCTCAACTTCATTTTGATGGAAAGAACCATTGGCACTATGATGTGCTCCACATTTTTAAAGCATTTAAACCACCGTGACAGAAATTATTATTGAGAAACTACTTACTCCAAATCATATTCAACTTCAGACAGTACTGTACAGATGACTCTCTGAAAAACTTGTGTAGACTGTCAGCTTTTTAGCAGTCTATAAAGTGAATTGTTGTAGTTATGGCCAGTATGAGTCACAAATTAATTCGAAAAGGAAAAAGAGCTCACCAGATATATCTGTACAAAAACATGTTACTAAACTTTAAGCAACTCCTGAAAAAGAAAGGTGAAAAGGAAAAAGAGTGAAGGTCTCATACGATAAAGATTACAAGTGGCATATAAATTTAAAACAGCAGTACTAAATGGAATCCACAAAGATAATATAATTTTGTTTCTTCTGCTCACAAGATTAAATAGTGATAAGAAAGCAATCAAAATCATCCTTGCCTCTCACTTTGACTATGAGCTCATATCAATTTCATGTTAGGATATATCACTGCATTTTCTGCCAAAGTGAATAAATTTAGCTTATTTATTGTGACAACATTCTAGCTGCTGACAAATAACAAGTATTTAAAGGCCCTTCTTCCATATCCTGCTACATATTACAGCTTTGCACCTAATTCTCAACCATAAATAAATATCCAGAATCCAGGTTCTCAAAATCAGTGCATGGTTTATGGCACAACTGCAGTTAAGCCAAATTTGAAGTGCTTGGTCCAAATTAACTCAACGCTATAAAAATGCCCATTGATCCATCCATATAAAATAATCAATTTCGTACACTAGCAGGGGATTGGAACTACCTATTCTTCCCATGAATCTTATCATGATAAGCTTCCACTCTAATTTTTACAACTACTATAGTTAAACAGAGGATCCTAGGGTGCATTTATGCATTCTTTCTTATCCAAGAAAGAAAAAAATATAGCAATAGTTTTGCAATCCAAGAAAGTAATTATGATAGAAGTATCTCTGAAAAATATCAACACTCAGGTCCCATTCAATCAGTCAGAATTAGAATGATACCGTTTCTTTTTGTTTATAGATAGTCTCAATCTTCTTTATATATCCATCTGTGAGCTTCTGCAAAAGAATTACAATAATTCTTTAAATCTAATAAAATGGCAGAAGTGATTCTTCACAAACTGAAAGGACAACAGACAACATCGAAGAGACAAAGATCCTAACAAGTAATGACATTTGTAGGAACCACACGTAAAATGAGAATTAAATGTGCAATTAATTAGCATTTTACAACTTCATCAATTTATCCTTGTGCAAGTACACATTGCAACATACCAATTTACCGTAAATACTTGCCTCTATCCAGGAGAATTGAACATATTACACAAAGTGCAAGATCTTAGTCATGACTGAAAGGTTTAAAATTGATGACATGCACCAAGTAATGTATTAATTTTTCAATACTTCATTTCTGGAGAGTTCTTGAACGCCAACTCTAAGCCTCTGAAACATTCTCCAGAAAACTGTTCTAGTAGTGCATAATAAAATCATTCAACTTATTGCTAGAAATATCCCAAACATGTTGCTTGAGAAATTTGGTAATAAGTTCATCTGATTAAAACTCAATATCTAGCGAAGCTGGTGGTAGTTGCTCAAAGCAGAAGGCACAATTGATAAAAAAAAAACTAAATTCAGAGCAGCTAATGGACAAAAAATAATCATTAGCATGTTACCTGCAAATCACTTGATAAGTCTTTCACATTGTCTTCTGAAAGCTTCTTCTCCTGAGGAGAAGAATATGAGAAAGATCAACAGCAAACTTCTCAAGGAAATAAATCATTCAACATCTTGTATGCTTCTCACTTCAAACCTTTTCAAGTTTCTCATATGCTTTCAGTGCATCTCGTCTGATATTCCTCAAAGCAACCTATACATCATTATTAAAAAAAAAAATGTGAGAGGAAAGTGGAAAACACGGAAACAGACATTGATTAGCATCCAGATAGAACTATAATGAAAATGCAACTTCTGGCCTTAATTAAATGGCTGCAAAATCTCAGCCTCTCAGCTTTCATGTCCCAAGAAAATCACAAGTGAAAAAACACATATTTGTTATACATCATAAATTCAGGAAAGTAAATGTCTATTGTAGGTAGAATAAATGATTTCTGCAGGACCAAGATATGTCTACCAAAGTTGTTTCACCCATAAGAGAACATGAGAAACTCTGGATATTTAAATAGTAAATTCAAAACTGCAGAGAGTTACATCAGCAACGACTAAAATCCATATATACCTTCCCTTCCTCAGCTTGTTTAGCCACAATTTTTGACAACTCCTGTAAAAATAGAATGTGAGAAGAAATCATTAAGATTCTCAAAGGAAACCCCACATTCTTCTGAGAATGTTACACATCTAAATTCATCCTGCAGAACGAGAAATTTCTAATTGATCTTTACTAGTTAGAAGTAAGGCTATATACTACTGAACCTCCCCAAACTCCGCGTATCAGCGGGATTTTTACTAGGATGTTGTTATTGTTGTCTCTTCCAGCTTGATATCCAAACATACATAAAGCTTTCACTTTGAGCAGATTTTAGGTGGGACAAAAAATGAGGAAATGGGGAAAATAAAGGAATTGAAGGAGAAAATAAAGAAAGACCATGAAGCAAACATGAGTCTCACTGTCAGATAAACTAACAGACATTTTTGATACTAAGGAGGACATCCAGCATGGATCCTTAATGTCACGTTTCAAATGAAACCGTTAAGCAGCTGTCATTAAGCTACTTAATGAGGCTCAAGTAGAGGGAAAAGCGGAAGTATATTGATAGAGTGATTCTGAAAATAATATTGGAAATAGAGAGAGAGAGTATTATTCATGATACTGAGATTCCATGCTGGATCAACGGAAGATTTAAGAGATCCAAGAATGCAAAGCATTTTGATTTATGCTAATGAGATTGAAGGAAAAACTGGAATTTTGTACCCAAAATGCAACTAAGATAAGATAAATGATGGAGACATATCGTTCCAATTAAGAGAGATCCCGACTTGATCAATTTTACATCTTATAGGAGAGAGTTTATAAATGTAATTCCATGCCAAAAAGCCTTGTAGATCTAGCAGAAATTTGGCAATTGATAAAGGTAAGAAAACCAAATAAGTAAAATTACCTTCCTTCTCTCAGATGTCAATTGAGGAACAGACAACCGTATGACTTCACCATCATTGTTTGGTGTCAGGCCAAGATCAGAGCCAACAATAGCCTTCTCTATAGCCTTTAAGCTGAGAAATAAGATATGTTAAGCATTGCTATAAAATATTATGTGGAAATAGAGAGATTTTACATTTGTAACACATTCTGTTCATGGAGCTCTAAATAAGCGGATGCTCTATCCATCTAAACAATCTAATCCTAATGCTAAATTTATCACAAAAATGCAAATGCAAATGGATTATCAGCTTGTGCATGTCCCTAGTTAATTCAGTACCTGGATTTGTCATATGGCTGGACCAAGAGAGAGCTAGCATCAGGAGTACTGATTTGGGCTATGCTCTTCAAGCTGACAGGAGTTCCATAATAGTCCACCTGTAATAGCACATTCTCAAAGTTTTTCCAAGAAAGGTACAAAGCATGAACACTGTGATCGACTGCGATTAGCAGAATTCCGTGACAATTTGTACAGAGGTCATATACTGTCTTCCAAACCATGTACATGGAGCACATTTACTTAAAGAACAAATTTTTTTAAAAGCTAGTGGTGGATTGAGTCACAGCCATTTTCTTGCAGCGATTTGAAAAGATACAGATAACTATAGTAGAAATCATTCTTCACTTTAAGCGGAAAAACACCCTTTCAGAGAAACACATATAATATGAACGTGGAAGAGAAGTTTTCATAAATTTTTATGCTTCATGATAAGAATTTTGGAGTTTGTTGCTCACGCATCATATGAATTGCTTTCAAAATGACTTCATAGCTTTAGCTGCCAGTAACCACACATACTTACCCTCTATCGTGGCATATCTTCATTTCGACAGAAAATAACCACAAGACAATCAGAAATGTGTTTACACAAAAATGCAAAGGGATTCATACCTCGATTTTATCTAACATGGATGGATTAGCTCTTCCTGTCCTCATAGAATTAAAATTCGTTCGGACTGTTTCAATAGTTTTCTCCATTCTTTCCTTCTGATAACAAACAATATTCCCAAATGATTATCAAATCAAAACATCCAAAAGAAAAATTCAAAGATGAGTAAAATCACACTCACAGCATCTCTCTCAATAGAAGACTTCTCTGCTTCGATTTCTTCAATCGTCGCACATCTCACCACTCCAGTTCTAAATCCAACAAAGCAACAAAACATCACATGACGAAACCCAAAAGACAATCAATTTATTCATATACTAACATCGTCTAATGAGATAGTGTGCTAATACTGGCCTATTCTGTGTTCGTTGCACGAGAATAGGTCTGCCAGTAAGCTTAACGGCGCAGTGATGGAAACTTGCGTAGTGAACCGCAGAGCTACACAAATTGTAACGACGTGTGAAGGTAGCATTGGCACGGCCAGGAAACGAACCTGTATGAACAAATAATTATCTTTACAATGTCTGGCATCCATGCAAAACAGGTCAACTAAATACTGGAATTCTGAAGTACCAGAGAGGGAGGGAAGAGTTTTGGACAGGTTTGAGGTGGAATTGAAGATGGAGCCAATCGGTGAAGTTGAAGACGAAAATAACGTCGCCATTCAAGCAGCGCAGCAAAAAGAATACAGAAATTAGATAGTGAGTGCAGAGGGCGGCTTGTGGATAAGAACTTTCTTGCCGACCACCACTGTTGGGCTGCTGAGCTGGACTGCTCCACGCTTCTGAGAGACTCAGCTCTATCTTGGGAGGCCTACACCTAACCCGAGGCCTGATATTTTCCATCTTTGTTTCGGCCTATTTTATGCTTATGGCTATCATATTATTTTTTAATGGTGCCAGGAAGTCCTTCAAAGAATAAAGTACTTAATTTTATACTTTAAAATAATTTATTTAAATATGGTAATTTATAAATTAGTATATATTCATAAATTATTTAATATAGATTTTAAAATAGCAGTTGTCTAATTATTTTAGTGATAAAAATTAATTATACTGAATGTTCTATGATTTGAAGTTATTTATTTTAGTTCAAATTTTAAAAAATTATCATTCACCCTCTTATACTTTTTATTAAGTATCACTCATAAAATAACAAAAATGCCTTACTAGTAAAATCAATTTTCTTCTCCAAATTTGTTTTTCCTATTATGGTGTATCAAAGTCATGCGTGCTATCGGCATTCTCTTTTTGTAACAAACTTTCTCATTATCGAAATAGAATATTTTCTTCTTTTATTCCTTCTTTTTTCTTTAGATTTGTGATGTGAAGAACCCACCAGAAGCTACACCTACTACTACTGTTACGACTGCTAGAAGATCTCCCTTCTAATCCCTACTATTTACACCCGAATGAACAGCCTTCATCTATTATGGTGTCTCAGATTCTTGTTGGAACAAATTATCATCCTTAAGCCAGAGTTTTGAGGATGGCGTTGTTATCAAAAAATAACTAAATTTCATCGATGGACCGATCACAACACCCCCGAAAGACATCTTCTATATTCAACATGGGAAAGGTGCAACATTTGTTGTGGTTGCCTCGTTTTGTCTTTGAAACTATTGAGACGAGTATATAATATGGTTTGATAAAGCTAATGATGTCATTTTCCAAACAAAAAAAACTAGTGATATCTTGGAGGTTTTTAAAGAACGATTCTCTTAAGAAGATACTTTTCATTTTACATATTTACAAAAAGAGGTATAGTTTTAAACAAGGTACACTCTCAGTTACTAGCTATTATACTCAGTTGAAAATTTGGTGGGATGAGATGATGAATCTATGAACTATTCTGAGTTGCATTTGTGACCTGTTACGTTCCGATCATGCATCTCATACATAATATATATCAAATATACGCAGCGAAAATAAACGAATCTTAAAAACTAGATTTACTTATGCATATAGATATAGAAAAACAAAAACATAAAATGTAAGATGTTTACATACCTTTCTGACAATCTCCTTCGTTCTTTAATCTTCTCTACGTTGGGTTGTCATAAACCACAACGATCAACGTAGATCGTCTCTAATGAAAGTTCACACAAAGATAGAAGGATGAAACCTCTCTAGGAAATGGCTAGAATTCTTTCTTTGTGCTAGCAAAGACAAGAACTCTTAAGAGAGTTAGAGAGAAAAAGTATGTGTGTAAGAAAAAGAACCTATCTTTTTCATTTTTTGTGTCTTACACAAGATGCACAAAAATCATCTCAATTTTTTACACAAGTTGGCGTTCTATAACCCTCATCACTAATGGAAATTTATGGGAGTTTAATGGTTATGAATAGCATGCATTAATGGAAATTATGGGAAATTAATGACCATGAATAGCATGCATTAATGGAAGTTATGAGAAGTTAATGACCATGAATAGCATACATTAATAGAAGCCAACAACACTTGTTTCTAATCTATTTCATGCAACGCTTTCTACCACGATCACATAGCGATACTATCTCGAAACACTCTCTCATATCTTGAGTCACCATTCAAGACCATTTTAGTCATCCTTCGGATCTCCTATGTGTGTGACTCATTAGGTTCCCAATTATATTGGCCACTTGAATTAACACTTAGTTCAAGTAAATCAAGAGCGGTATCTAACAACACGTTATGACCCCCAATTGACCGCAAAGTCAGTGGTTTGACTACTTCCATAAGCAATGTTGCCATGCAATTTGTCCTTCCACCATCTATACCCCACTTGGTTCAGAGTATAGTCAATGTAACATCCCATCACTAATGGGAAGGGCAAAATAGTCATTTGGAATAGTTTATAAGTGCTTAAAATTGTCTTGACTTGTTCATGCATACACAT
>JAOTAY010000009.1:18762245-18779094 GCA_025629805.1 Erythroxylum baracoense | reverse complement strand
CTTCCTTACCTTAGGATATGTGTCGGAACGACCTACGGGCGTCCTGGTGCGTACCCTAGGGTGAGGGGGTGTTACAAGGTCAATCCAATGTGCTTACTAGCTTTAGTAAGCATCCATATGTTAACTATGAACAACTTATGTTTACAACTTATGAGATCTACTGCTTGATCTAATTAAGGAGTATAACATGCACTAATCTATTTAGATTAATGATATCCCATCTCATTAATCATATGATTAGGGAAAGTTTAGCTACTAACATAATTACATATGGTAGGAATCTCATTATCATGATCTCATCATGATTTCTTCCATGCTATGTTTTGTATCAAGGACTTTATTAAATCAATTTAAGATCAACATCAAATTGATAAACATATGAACATCGAAATAATGCAAAATGCCTTTATTAATTATAAAACAATTTGCACAATAAGTGCTAAAGGTGATTGCCTTTAGAGCACTTCTCTAACAAACTCCCACTTGCATTAAAGTCAATCGCCTTGATATTTAATACCATAGGCATGTACTTCTGACACAAAACTCTTTTAGGAAATAAGCATAGTCAATTGATCAACTATATTCTGATCGGTGGGAGCTCTCTCTATCTTGACATCATTTCTACCAATGATCTCTCTAATCAAATGGTATAGCCTGAGTACATGTTTGGACTTCTGATGAGACCTCGGTTCCTTCGCCTGCTTTATATCCTCATTATTGTCACAGTACAACTGCACTGGGTCAGCAATGCTTAGAACCACACCAAGTTCCATGATGAACTTCTTAATCCAAACTGCTTCCTTGGTTGCTTTTGAAGCTGCAATGTACTCTGCCTTTGTCATCAAATCAATAGTCGTCTCTTATTTGGAACTTTTCCAACTGACTGCACCATCATTCAGTGTGAACACGTACCTAGACTGGGATATAGAGTCATCCTTATCGAATTGGAAGTTGGCATTAGTATACCCACTTACCACAAGATCACCTGCTCTATATACCAAGAATACATCTTTAGTTCTTTTCAAGTACTTAAGGATATTCTTGACAGCCACCCAATAACCCTCACCAGGGTCCAACTAATATCTGCTCGTAACACTTAGAGTATACGATACATCGGGTCTAGTACATAATATAGCGTACATGATTGATTCTATAGCTGAAGCATAAGGAATCAAACTCATGTGAGTCCTCTCATCTTGTGTCTTTGGACACTTAGATTTAGAGAGTGTAATCCCATATACCATGGGCAGATAACCTCTCTTGGATTGCTCCATGCTAAACCTCTTTAGCATCTTGTCTATGTATGTAACTCGAGAAAGACCAAGCAACCTTTTAGATCTATCTCTATAAATCCTTATCCCCAAAATATAAGTTGCTTCTCCAAGGTCTTTTATAAAGAAGTTCTTAGCTAACCAATTTTTTACTGATTGCAGAGCTGAGACATCATTTCCTATTAGCAATATGTCATCTACATACAGTATAAGGAAACTGATTGCACTCCTACTAACCTTCTTATTCACACACGGCTCATCCAGATTTTGTGAGAAACCAAACTCTTTGATTGTCTCATCAAATCGGATATTCCAACTCCTAGATTCTTGCCTCAATCCATAAATGGATTTCTAAAGCTTGCATACCTTTTCTCCATTCATGGATATGAAACCATCAGGTTGTGTCATAGATACATCCTCGGTTAGGTTTCCATTAAGGAAAGTCATCTTCACATCCATTTGCCATATCTCATAATCATAATGCGCGGCAATGGCTAAGAGTATCCTAATGGATTTAAGCATAGCTACTGGGCTAAACGTTTCATCATAGTCAACACCTTGCCTTTGACGATACCCTTTAGCTACAATTCTAGCTTTATAGGTAACTACATTACTCTCCTTGCTAGTTTTCTTCTTGAAAACCCATTTGCACCCTATGGGTTTTATCCCTTCGAGTGGGTCAACCAAATTTCATACTTGATTTTTATATATGGATGGGTTTTATCCCTTCTAGTGGGTCAACCAAATTTCGTACTTGGTTTTTATATATGGAATCCATTTCAGATTTCACAGCTTAGAGCCATTTGTCAGATTCTGAACTCTTTAGAACCTCTTCATAGGTAGTATGCTCATCATCTTCTATGAGCAATACGTCACTAAGTTCACTTAAGAGAAATCTGTATTTCTCGAGAACATGACATATCCTACCTAACTTACGAACTTCTTATATGTTAGAAGGTTAAACTATTGTTTCATCTTTATGAACAATATTCTCGGGTCTAGGTAGTTGATCTGCGTCTGTTTGAACATCTTGAACTTCCACAATTTCAATTTTGCTCCCACTGACTTCTCTTAGAAAAAAAATCTTTCTTTAAAAAGATAGCATGTTTGAAAGACGCATTTTTTGTTCTAAAACATAGTAGGACTGATATCCTATAATTTCCTTAGGATATCCTACAAATAGACACTTGTCAGATTTAGGTTCAAGCTTATCTAACTGAATCTGCTTCACATTAGCAGGACAACCCCAAACTTTCATATGAGAAAGATAAGGTTTATTTTTAGTTTATATCTCATATGAAATAAAATTAACTGACTTGGATGAGCCTTTGTTTAATACATAAATAGAAGTTTCGAGTGCATACCCTAAAAGGATTTTGGGAAGTTTGCTAAACCCATCATATACCTTCACCATGTTTAACAAGGTTCGGTTTCTCCTTTCAGCCATACCATTGTGTTATGGTGCGTAAGGTGGAGTCCACTGGGACAATATTCTATTATCCCCGAGATAATCCAAAAACTCTTGGCTTAAGTATTCACCACTTCGATTTGATCGAAGTGATTTAATACTTCTCCCAAGTTGTTTCTCAACTTCATTTATGAATTCTTTGAACCTTTCAAAAGCTTCAAACTTGTATCTCATAAGATACATATACCCATATTGAGAATGATCATCGATAAGGTAATGAAGTATATAAAACCACCTTTGGCATGTATAGACATCGGACCACATACATTAGTATGTATTAGGTTTAAAAGTCCACTAGTTCATTCACCCTTTTCCTTAAAGGGTAACTTAGTGATCTTACCTAATAAGCAAGATTCGTATGTGTCATATGATTCCTAATCAAATGAACCTAAACTACTACACTTGTGTAGTTTAGACATGCATCTCTCACTTATATGGCTAAGGCGACAATGCCATAAGTAAGACGATTTCACATTATCTCTTTTTATTCTTTTGTTATTATTGATATTTATAACTAGATTAGACATATCCAATATGTATATACCATTGCACAATATACCCAAAGCATATAACATTCCATTCAAATAAATTGAACAATAATTTTTATTAAAATTTAAAAGGAATCCAGCTTTATTAAGACTAAAAACAGACATTACATTTTTAGTAGGTATATAAAAACAATTGTCCAATTTTAATACAAGCCCACTAGGGAGTGTCAATACATATGTGCCTACAGCTAATGCAACAACTTTTGCTCCATTGCCCACTCGCATATCAGACTCTCCCTTGTTGAGTTGTCTACTATTCCTAAGGCCTTTCATATCAGTACAAATGTGTGAGCCACAACCGGTATCTAATACCCATATGTTATTATCAGAAACAATATGATTATCAATAACATAAATACCTGAAGTAGATGGGGTATCAGACGCCTTCTTCTACTTCAAGGACCCTAGATAGGCCTTGCAGTTTCTTTTCCAGTGGCCATCTTTGCCACAGTAGAAGCAAGTTCCCTTTGAGGCAATATTCTTTGATTTCTTGACACCTCCCTTAGGCCCTATGGTTTTCTTCCTCTTTTGGCTCTTTTTCTTCGAACTAGAAGATTCCACCAGCATCATAACCTTGTCCTTGTGGACATATGGCTCAACTACCTTGAGCATGTTGACCAGCTTGGGAATTGTGCTGGATATATTGTTTATCCAATAATTAAGCACAAATTGTGAGTAACTATCATTTAAACCTATCAAAATTAAGTCAATACTTAATTCATCCAAAATAAAACCTAAGGAGGCCAACCACTCGATGTAGCCATTTATCTTCAGTGCGTATTACAGTGGAGATGTCGCCTCAACCATCTTGGAGCGGAAGAGCAATTGCGAAGTCTCAAACCTTTCAAACCTTGCTTGCTCATCAAAGAGCTCCCTAAGATGACAAACTATGGTATGAGCATCCATAACCTCGTGCTGCTTTTGAAACTCTGGTGACATAATGGCCAGTATAATACAACTAGCCACCTCACTATTATCGAGATGCTTCCTATATGCCCTCCGATCATCATTAGAAGCATTAGCAGTAGGGGGATCGAGAAGTGGTTCTTCCAAGACATAACCAAGCTTCTCGGACTTGAGAACTATTCTCAAGTTCCTGAGCCAATCAAGGAAGTTTGGTCTAGTAAACTTGTTAGCTTCCATCGATGATCTTAGATTCATACTAGTACTCATGTTGTTGACTTGGGTAATAGCAATCTATCGTCAAATAGAGAAAAATTGGAATGCACTTAAATGCATGTCTATAAGGACTTTAATAACAAGCATTATGGCTCCTATTACTTTCACAAATTCATAACTCTCAATATAAATCTGAGAGAACTCGTAAAGAAATTCTCCTAGTGGGTCCATATCCAATATCCCTAAGAATGACCTTGGGTTTGCCCAACAAGCCACCTTAGTTCAATCGGTAGATATCGATCATACCAATTGCATCTCTAATGCAACTATCGAATCTAGTGCTATCAACTGTTGATGTGTGCACACTCATTGGGCTATCAACTCTTAACACGTGTACATCTAATGTACACTACCCAACTTCGCCTCTGTCCACGTTGATCTTAGGTTTGCCCAACAAATCAACGCTTCTAACTGACCTATTAATTTGGAAATCTTATTTCTATGGTTCGAACATATCCATGTAGAGAAGGCTTGGGTTTGCCCAACAACTCTAACTATAAAAGGACTCTAGTTCTTGCCACATTAAAGGAAGGCGTTAGTTTTAATATTCTAAGTGAGGGGTTTGACTAAGGTCTCATCTAACTTAGATGGTCTTATACAAATAACTCATATATATATACATATAGTTACTATAACTACATGGCATGATATGGACAACCCAGTCAAATTGGGCCTAAGCCCATAACCATCCATCATGCAAGCCCACACATTCTCCTAACCATGCATTCTCTAATGCATATATGTAAACACATCATTTTGGTTATCACATCTTATGGATCCTAACATGAAAGACCCAATCCAACACTTGGATCTAAGCCCAATCTAACACTAAGATTTACTATCTTCCTTTTACTAACTTGGCTAAAATTACTATTGTATGTTATTTCATTTGGAATTAATATTAATCTAGTTAACATGAAAGCCTAATTATAGAAATTAATTCATAATTAATTTACCTTAAAATAATTATTTGACGTCCAAAATTAAACAACTTCAATTTTGTCACACATGCCAATTTTTCTAATCTTACTAGAAAATATATTGCTCTACTGAAATTAATTCAAAATTAATTTCTATAATTTCTCAAAATTTACAAAACATCAAATCATCATTCCAAGCATCTCTAGGTTGTTTCATGATGATCAAAATAATTTAGGAATCACCCAAAATTATTATGATCACCAAAATACAGATAAGACACCAAAAACGAAAAATATGACCTCTAAAATTTTTATGGAAATGAAATTTCGAGAAAAATCATTTAGGCATGCATCAGACATCAAATTAACACATTTTTATCACATAAAATATTTTTAAGGTTCTGGAACCTAAATATAAATATACAAAACATCAAACAAAACAGATCCTACAATTTCTGGAAAACTATCCAGATCTAGAAAATTGTTTGATAAAATTATTAAAATATTTTTAATAATTCTAAAAAATTAAATAAGCATAAACACATCCCAAATATGTTTAAATAATTTTTTAAGAATCAAATTCCATGAAAATTATGTGTAACCTCATTAGTTTAGCCAATACACATCACATGCCCAGCAAAAAATATATATTTCATGCATGTACTTGTAAATTTGAAATTAAATATTTTAATCACATTAAAAATATTTTTAATCACTATGAATCATTCACTTACATCTTATGAACATATTGGCGAAAGAAAATTGTGAAAACCAGTCTTCTATAATTAATTTCGAACAAAACATTACAGGGCCTTAAGCTGTCACAACTATGAAAGCAGTTTTCACATGTCATGTATAACAATGCACAAGATGGCTCTGATACTATTGTTAGGTTCTGATCATGCATCTCATACATAATATATATCAAATATAAGCAGAAGAAAAATAAAATGAAACCTCAAAAGCCAGATCTACTTATGCATATGGATATAGAAAACTGAAACATGAAATGTAAGATGTTTACATACCTTTCCGAGATCTCCTTCATTCTTTAATCTTCTTCATGTTGGGTTGTCGTAAACCACAATGATCAACGTAGACCATCTCTAATGAAAGTACACACAAAGGTAGAAGGATAAAAAGTCACTAGGAGATGGTTAGAATTCTTTCTTTGTGCTAGCAAAGATAAGAACTCTTGTGAGAGTTAGGGAGAAAAAGAGTGTGTGTGTAGGAAAGAACCTTTCTTTCTTATTGTGTCTTAAACTAGATGCACGAAAATCATCTCAATTTTCTGCACCATTTAGCCTTCCATAACCCCCATCACTAATGGAAAGTTATGGGAAGTTAATGGTTATGAATAGCATGCATTAATGGAAGTTATGGGAAGTTAATGACCATGAATAACATGCATTAATGGAAGTTATGGGAAGTTAATGACCATGAATAGCATGCATTAATGGAAGCCAACAACACTTGTTTCTAATCCATTCCACGCAATGTTTTCTACTATAATCACATCGTGATACAATCCTAAAACACTCTCTCATATCTTGAATCACCATTCAAGACCATTTTACCCATCCTTCGGATCTCCTACGTGTGTGACCATTAGGTTTCTAGTTGTGTTGGCCATTTGAATTAACACTTAATTCAAGTAAATTAAGAGTGGTGTCTAACAACACATCATGACCCCCAATTGGCCGGAAAGTCAGTGGTTTGACTATGAACCCTTCCATACGCAACGTTGTCATGCAATTTGTCCTTTCACCATTTATACCTCACTTGGTTTAGAATATGGTTAAAGTGTTAACTCTTACTAGACTGACTATGTCACATCTAATCCAAGTGATATTAAATCTTGTCCTGAGGATCTCATTACTCTATGTATCATTGAAGACTCTCTTTATAACACATATCTGCTCTAGCTAGAGACTCTCGAGTAATGACCTCGAAAAGAAACTGTGGGTATCATCTCCTTCAATTAGGAGTGGTGAATCCTTTATTGGCTACTCAATTACCTCTGAATACCTTAAGTTGTACCCAATCACCACCCTTGAAAAGCACCAATGAATGGAGTCAAAACACAGGATCAGTATCCGAGATAGCCTTAAGCACTTTAAGTCAAAGGATACTTGCACCATTGCTATGATGAGACTATCATTGACACTGGAATAGAATGTCCATATGATTGTCTCATAGTAGGTCAATCCAATGTACTTATTACCCTTAGTAAGTATCCACATGTTAACTCTAAACAACTCATGTCTACAGTTTATGAGATCCACTACTTGATCTAATCAAGGAGTATAACATGTGCTAGTCTATCCAGATTAATGATATCTTATCTCATTAATCCTATGACTAGGGAAGGTTTAGATACTAACGTAATTACACATGATAGGAATCTCATTATCATGATTTCATTATGATTTCCTCCATGCTATGTTTTGTATCAAGGACTTCATTAAATCAACTTAAGATCAACATCAAATCCATAAACGTATGAACATCGAAATAATGAAAAATGCCTTTATTAATCATAAAATGATTTGTACAATAAGTACTAAAGGTGATTACCTGTAGAGCACTTCTCTAACAAACTCTCACTTGCACTAAAGTCAATCGCCTTGATATCTAATACCATAGGCATGTCCATGTGACACAAAACTCTTTTAGGAAATAGGCTTAGTTAACGGATCAGCTATATTATGATCGGTGGGAACTCTCTCTATCTTGACATCATTTCTATCAATGATCTCTCTAATCAAATAGTAAAGCTTGAGTACATGTTTAGACTTCTGATAAGGCCTCGGTTCCTTCGCCTGTGCTATAGTCTCGTCATAATACAATTGCATTGGGTCAGCGATGCTCGGAACCACACTAAGTTCCATGATGAACTTCTTAATCTAAACTGCTTCCTTTACCGCTTCTGAAGCTACAATGAACTCCCCTCTATAGTCGAATCAACAGTTGTCTCTTGTTTAGAACTGTTCTAACTCACTGCACCACCATTCAGTGTGAATACATATCCAAACTGGGATCTGGAGTCATCCCTATCGGATTGGAAGCTGACATCAGTATACCCGTTTACCACAAGATCACCTTCTCCATATACCAAGAATACATCTTTAGATCTTCTCAAGTACTTAAGGATATTATTGATAGCGACCCAATGACCCTCACCAGGGTCTGACTGATATCTGTTTGTAACACTTAGAGTATACGATACATCGAGTCTAGTACATAACATAGCGTACATGATTAATCCTATAGCCAAAGCATAAGGAATCAAACTCATCCGAGTCCTCTCATCTTGTGTCTTTAGACACATAGATTTAGAGAGTGTATTCTCATGTACTATAGGAAGATAATCTCTCTTGGACTACTCCATGTTAAACCTCTTTAGCATCTTGTATATGTACGTAGACTGAGAAAGACCAAGCAACCTTTTAAATCTATCTCTATAGATCCTTATCCCCAAAATATAAGTTGCTTCTTTAAGGTCTTTCATATAAAAGTTCTTAGCGAACCAAATTTTTATTGATTGCAAAGCTGAGACATCGTTTCCTATTAGCAGTATGTCATCTACATACTGCACTAGGTCATTATAATGTTGTTAAAACTATCAAGACTTACCATTAGAATGATTATGTGAAAAAGTTCTTTAGGTCTGAATAAGAATTTTTCCATTGTTCGATCCCAGATTATATTAGTGGATCCACTATAGTGCTTTAGCTTTAATTTTGAAATAAGAGAGACAACTTAATTTTTGAATTCAATCTTCCATTACAGATGACATGCCTTTAAATTCCTTGCTTACAAAGTCTGCTTCTAATCAATACATCTCTCATAGGAAATTTACCAATTCCAATATTGGAGTAAGCAAACCATTATATGTTGTGTAGGTTCTCTAGACATACCATAAAAAATGTTATAGAAAGCATAAGTTGACACTCATATTGGAGTTAATAAGGGATTCAAACAAATTTTTGATCCTACTATTCTTCCTTTTACTCTAGTGCAGTATAATAGGTTGTTGGCATTTACTAAACCTAAAATTGTGACAGCATCCTATGCACTTCTTCTCATAGTCAAGATAATGTGATAATTGCATATTTTGCTTCAAACCCCAATGTCTTTAGTAAAACTCCTTATTCTTGCTCTATTCAATCTTTTAATCTAAATAAATTGAGTTATATTTGGATACTTAATAGTGGGCAACATACCATATTACTTGCTCTCTTGATTTTTTTTACTTCTTATGAATCTCTTTCTCAAGTGTCTATTAGATTACCACATGGTAAACAAATATAAGTCACTCATGTTGGTATAGTAAAATTGTCGCCACTTCTTCATGATGTTATTCTTTTCCTGAGTTGATATTTAATTTAGTTCTGTTGGCAATCTTATCTCCATGTCTAATTATTACCTGACATTTAATTTTGATTGGTATTGTATTCAAAACTTGAGTTCATGGAAGCATATTGGTCTAGTTAAGGAATTGGATGGGCTACATCATTTGGTGTCTCCAAATTCTCAAAACATAAATCTTCACCATTCTTTAACTTGTTTTGTAGCTTCATTTTCTAGTTCACAAATATGACATTTTAGATTAGGAAATTCATCTCTTGTAAGGATTAGACTTTTAAATTATATGGATCTTGTTATTATAGTTAGTAATAATGATGAGTGTGAAGTGTTTCATTATGCCAAACCAGAAAGGTCACCATTTCCATTTAGTACTACAACATCTTTTTTTTTGGTTTAATTCATGTAGAAATTTGGGGGCCTTATTCAACTACCATAATTAATGGTCATCTTTATTTTCTCACGACAGTTAATGATTATAACCGTTTTACTTGGATATTTCTAATGAAAAGCAAGTTAGAAGTGAGACCAATTTTGCAAGATTTTTATGTTTTTGTTTCAAATCAATTTGGTGTTACAATCAAGAAATTAGATTTGAAAATGACTAAGAGTTCAGTATGTCATCCTTTTATGCAATTTAAGGCATCATACATTAAACTTCATGCTTTTAAACACTATAACAAAATAACATCATTTAAAGAAAGCATCGACATATTTTAAACGTGTCTTGAGCACTTCAATTTTAAGCAAATCTTCTTATTCATTATTGGAGAGATTTCACCTTCATGCTATTCATCTTATCAATCGAGTCCCTTCACCTGTTCTCAATAACAAAACTCCCTTGAGCTCCTTTACAAAACATCCCCTATTTACTCACACCTCAATGTCTTTAGATGTTTATGTTATATTTCTATACATGATAGCCCCAAACACAAATTTGATCACAGGGCTTCAAAATTTGCTTTCTTGGGTTATTCTCCCAGAACCAAGGGATATAAAGTGTACAATATTTACTCTCGTCATGTCAAATTGTCAAGAGATGTTGTATTCTATGAATATATATTCCTATATATTAATATTTCAGTCTCTTGCACCTCGGATATGATTCTCCCACATTCTATAATCAAGCCCCCAATTAATAACATACTTCTTTCTTCTACTATAGATCAGTCAAAACCTTTTACTTGACCTCCCATTCTTGATTCACCAACTCTTATTATTCCCAATGATATTTCTAATTCCAACTCTGATTCTCCCGCTCTTATCACCTCCTCTTTACCTTCTCTTATACCTTTTATACGATTCACTAGATTAAGAAAAACATCCTCATATCTCTATGACTATCACCATTAGTTTAGTCAGTCTCCTCATCATTCCAATAATCTATCAAATTTAGGACATAAATCAGCATCAATCTCACTACCATCAGGTAAGTCTTATTCACTTAATTCAGTCTTACTTTACAATAATTTACCTAGACATTCTCAAGTTTTTCTGTCAATATCACAATTGTTTTTGAACCTCAATCCTATGAATAAGCTATACAAAATGAGTGCTAAAAATAGACTCTGCAAGACGAAGTTGTAGTTTTGGAGGTCAACAACACTTGGAGTTTAACAACTATGCCTCCAAACAAAAATGCAATTAATTGTAAATGGATATATAAGGTCAAGTATAAAGTTGGTGGATCTCTTGAAAGTTATAACGATAGGCTTATTGCAAAGAGAAATACACAACAACATGACATTGATTATTTTGAAACTTTCTCTCTAGTAACAGAATGACAATAATTTGAATACTCCTTGCAATTGTTGCTGTGTAGGAATGGCATCTACACCAATTGGATAATAACAATGCAATATTACATAGAGATTTAAATGAATATGTGTGCATGCAATTACCATAAGGTTTCATTACTTCTATTCCTTAATAGGTTTGCGAATTGCTAAAATTTCTATATGGTTTAAACCAGGCCAGCCAACATTGGTATGTAAAATTACAAAGACCTTAATTGCAGAAGACTTTATATAAGGCAACTTAGATCCTTCTCCATTTGTTAAGACCACTAGTATTGCACTTCTAATATTTCTGATTTATGTTAATGATATTATTATCTCCATAAACGATCTTAATGTCATCTCATATATTAATTCTCACTTTCATCAATAGTTCAAAATTAAGGATTAGGGAGAGCTACATTATTTTTTGGGACTTGAAGTACTTCATCTTCCACTGGGATTCATCTAACTCTGAGGAAATATACCTTAGAACTACTTTCTAATACAAGCTTCTTTGGGTCTAAACCAATATCTACTCTAATCATACATGGCAGACAATTGTCATCTATAAGTGATGCTCCCTTATTAGATATCAACTCTTATATGCGATTGGTCAATAAAATTATATTTCTCACCATTACTCAACTAGTCATATCTTTTATAGTACATCAACTATCTCAGTATCTTAATAAGGCATGTGATACTCATTTACAAGTAGCACATAAAGCTCTTCGTTATCTCAAAGGTATGTCAGGATAAGGATTATTCTTTTTGCTTCTACTGTTATTCACCTTCATGGATTTTTTAATTCCAATTGAGGTTCTTATCCCAACACTTGATGCTCCATTATTGGTTATTGTATTTTTCTTGAAGAATCTCTTATTTATTGGAAAGCATTTCTCACTCCTCTTTAGAAGTTGAGTATGGAGCATTTGCGATGTCAACATGTGAACTCCAATGGCTTCATTACTTATTAGATGATTTGCATATCACTCATCAACAGGCTACTGCATTATTTTAGATAATCAATCTACCATTAAAATTGCAGAAAATATAATTTTTTTATGAGCATACAAAACACATTGAACTTGATTGCCATATTATTTATGAAAAACTCTAAGCTATAGTTATCAAACTTCTTCCTATGTCAACTACACATCAGTTAGTAAACATCTTCACCAAATCATTACCACCTCCTCCGTTTAGCTCTCTTAAGTCTAAGGGTATGCTTGTTTAGTGGGTATGAAAAAAGGAGCATGAATATGGAATGAAAGATTAAGTTTGGTAAGGGACTATGATTAGAGAGTCATTATTTTGATTACCCATTTTTGGGTAATACCCCATTCCTCTCTTAATATAGAGGAATGTGTATCATTATTATATAAGGGTGCACTTATTACAATTAATTAAAATATAGCTAATTAAAATACAATTACTAATTAACTACAATATTGTAATTAGTTAATTACAATATAATTAATTAAAATATTATTCATTCATTAATTAAAATATTGTAATTAATTAAAATATAATTAATTGATTAAAATATAATAAATTACAATATAATTAATTACAATATAATTATTAATTAATTAATTAATTAAAATATAATTAATTAATTAAAATATAATTAATTAATTAGTTACAATATAAGTAATTAAAATATAATTATTCATTAACTAAAATATTGCAATTAATTAATTAATTACAATATAATTAATTAAAATATTATTAATAATTAATTAACTACAATATAATTAATTAAAATATAATAAATTTTTATTTCTCAATATTTTTTACAAACTAACTACTGTCAATGATAATGGTAATGATTCCTTCCTCTTAACCAACCATCGTAATTATAATAATAATATTCATTCTCATCCCTTATTATATTCATTCTCATTTCTATTACCATTCTTCATGCGAACCAATCCCCCCCTAAGTTGAGCTTCTAAAACTTGTATGTGCTAGCTTGCCGGAGGGGGGCATCAAAATATAAAAATGATTAAATTGTTTTCTTTTTCATTTAATTGTAACAAAATGTAATTCATTGTTTTGTTCATTTTCTTTATTTTACTGTCGTTAGAATCTAGCAGTTGTACAGCTCAACAACAATTATGTATATAACAAAAATGACTCACTGGTAAAATCAATTTTTCCTCTCCAAATTTGATTGTTCTATTAGAAAAACAGCCAAAACATTCGACCTTTGTTTATGTTTGGAAAGTAAGATATCATAAAAGTTATAATTTATGTTGTTAAAAATATCTTGTTGGTGTGCTTTTGTTTGGAAATTAATATAATTATTGATATTATTTAAATATGTTGTCCTTAAGTTAAGCTTATTTTGCCAACTTAAAAATGTTTAATATTTTGTCATTTTTTATAAGAACTTCCAATTCATGATAAATTAAAAATTAAAAATTAAAAATTAAAAATTATGATTGAAATTTAAAATATAAATTTCTGTTAATTTACAAATAATTAAAATTTAAAAGATATCAAATTTTTTTCACTTATCTTGAATCTTCCAAGTCACAATGTTTAAGTGACTCCTTTTCATGAGATAGTATCAAAAAATTAAGAAGAATTTTAGTATTTACGTGGACATTGAGAGGAGAAGACATTGAGAGGAGAAAACAAACATTTCAATCAAATGATATTGTATATTTTAAATTTTCACATATTACACTATGTAATATCAGAAAAGGGAAGATGAATTTGCTTTGATGAACTTTTTAAGAGAGAATGACGTCTACATTGTGTTAATAATAATATTTAAAGGCCAGAGATTAAAATGAAAAGAATGTCTAAACTATCAATATAATTAATCCAGTAAATAAACGTAATTGAATTGATGGCACGCCAGCTCTAGCTAATTAATTCCTTGTGATTCCGGAGTCCATGAATAATAAATGTATGGACTGTTAATTTATGCTGTAACTTTTGTCTGGATGAGCATTAAATCCCAAAATTCGGATCTCTCATGGAGTTCTTGTGAAGAGACAGGTTGTGTCTACTGTCTAGTGCCAATGAACGCATGGACGTGTAGACTAAAGATTCAGAGATAATGACAGCTTTCTGAGCCAACTAGGTGCCTGATATTTGAGACAGGATTTTCTGAGTGTTTAACTCTATTATTAACTTTGTCATTTTTGTTTAAATTTTAAGCGATACTTTCATTTAAGGGCGTGACACTTGGTAGTGTTGACACTTAAGTCACGCCCGTGATAGTTATAAGGGACTAATAACTTAAAATTTTAAACAAAGTCGATGACATATTTTAATTAAACAGAGGAGCTGGACTTCTGATACTTGGGCACAAAAACTTTTCTCAATATCTTGATACTAAACAGTAAAGATTATCAAAGAGACTAGAGTGTTTTCGTCGGATGGTGATCACATGGTTGAGTTGTTCCAAAATAACCACATAAACGCAACTATTGTTGGTTGGATTAACAGAGAAGAGGCTGGCTTTTCCTTATTCCATAATTAGGGAAGAAATAGCTCGGGATAAGTGTGTCTCTGAAAAGTTGCCTAACAGGAACAATGAACCGGGAACGTTATGAAGAATTCAAGTCTTGGTGGTTGCCGTGTGCAGCTGTCGTTGTTAGCTTTTTCCATTTTCTTGCTACGCCAGACCTGGCTCCTGAGGACAACGACCAAATTTCAGATTTCAGAGGCTAGGGTTACCTCGTAGGTGATGATTCGTATAAGAAGTGAAAGTATGACAAGTTGGAAGAATTCAGACAACAGACTGACTATGCAATACCAATGTGCATTCCTACTTATAATCTAATCATCACGACAAGTCTGAACTAAATGACATATTTATAATTTACTGCAACAATTGTGGATGAAACATGTACAGCCTAACTATTTAACCAAAAACATCAAAATAGAGAAACCATTCCCTGCTCTTGGAACGTGGATTAACTAACCAGCTTTTTCTTTCTTTGTTAATGATAACTAACTAGCCAGTTGGTCAAGAAACTTTAGAACACAAATAAAGAAAGAGCAGTACAAGTAAGAAATTTGGTGTGATTGCCTAAAATTGCTCCGGAATTAGTACCAATTACATATACTTCAAGCTCTTTTTAACGTCTCTCTAATCATGCTATATCTGTCTTGACTCTTTGATATTACTGTGTTCTCCATCATCATTCATCATTATCGTTTTACTCTAAATCTTTGACCTTGTAGGAGCTTAATGACGCTCTCTGTTTTAATGCTTGCCTTGTGGGGACTTTTTTTTCCTATCACACAAAATCACCTGATAGAGTTAGATTCCAAAGTACTTAATTTAAGGACTTGTTTGCTTTATCTATCTACCAGTTTACTGAGTAATCACCGGTACAAATGTAAGACAACATGATTAGTTAGTTAGCATGCCTTAACAGGATAAATATTGACGGTGAAGAAAATGAAAAAAGAAAATAAAAGACAAGAAAAAGGAAAGCATTTAATGGTGGTTTGGGACTCAATAAGGAAAGCAGTTGAAGCGGAAGCCGAGCCTAGTAAAAAGCCGAGGTTGTCGCTTCCCGTTACCCGATAAGAACACGCGTTGTTGCACGTGCAAGGACAGTCCATACTCCATACACGTAGGACTCGTAGTTCTGACAATTATAAAACTCAATTAAACAAAAAAACGAGTTAAAAAAATAAAAAAAAATCAAATACCTTTAGATTTAATGGACCTTTAACTGCCCCAAGTATAAGGTAAAAACAGATTTAACAACTACTTGGTAAGAAGACACAGTGGAGTGCGAGTATATATAAGCAAGCCCCTTTAACACACTCTCTTCACTTCACTCCCGGTTTTAACTCCCAACGAACTCAGAGCCCACAAGTAGTGCATGGTTCCGTTATTAATGTCTTTCAACAAGAAAGCGTGAGACAGACACAGTTCACGCTTTAAAACATAATTGCAGAGGGAGTGAGTTAGTGAGAAAGAAAGAGAGAAAATGGAACTGAGTAAGGTTGCTCTGGAGATCTTCTCGAAACTGGAACAGAAATGGCTCTCTCGCTGCGAAACCGCTAATAAGATGCGAGTGCTTAGCATTGACGGCGGTGGAACCACCGCCATTGTTGCCGGCGTCTCTCTTATCCACCGCCATTGTTGCCGGCGCCTCTTTTGTTTGTGTATTCACGCCTATTCAAGGCTCCAAGCGCCTTCCTCTAATATTTAAAAAAGGAATATACATAACCGAAACAAACTCTAATATTCAAGGGCTTGTGCTTGGGCTTGCTTTGGGTTTCCACATCACTTCTATCCTACAAAATCAATTGACCTTCTTGTGATGGCAAATGCTAG
>JAOTAY010000009.1:18746418-18760416 GCA_025629805.1 Erythroxylum baracoense | reverse complement strand
TTTAGAGGATTTATCGGGAACCTGTCTTTCCCGACGTACTGTGTAATTTTGAATCTTTTCCCTTAATTAAAAAAAAAGAAGAAGAAGAAATGTAAACATTTTCTTATTAGTATCTATTCAACATTATATATAATAAACGTTGCATTCTCCTTTTTACTTTTGGTGGGTAGAAAAAAAGTGACATAAACAGAGACTTCTAGTCAACTTACTTGCACTAGAATAGCCCCTGTATTGTACTCTTACGAGCCCAATCTTGCTAGCCTTAAACATAGCATCCGAAGATTACTTTTATGTGTTCGGTAGAATATACTCTCCCCGCGACTTACGCCTTTTTACTTATTTAGTTTTCAACTGAAGCCAAGGTTTAGAGCTTAGCCAACCTGGCTCTGGTTGAGTTGGACTTTCGAATCTTCTTGGCACAGCTTAATAAAACAGTAAGTTAGTAACAGATGTTTTTCCTATATTATTTATTTTGGTTTTCATCAGATTGGGTAATGACAATGAAGATGGAGGGGACCAAAGGTCAGATTTAGCAATGAATTCGTATGGAACCAAAACTTATTAGATTCTTTTATATAATACTAATAGAATGACCTACGATCGCTATTTTCAGAGTAGATACTAGATTAACTCCCCTTTTACATGCTTTTAGTTCACATGGAGTCATGTTTTGTAACAAGTAAAAAATTAAGCAACTAGCTGTGGCATGTTTTAAACTAATCCTTATTAGTTAGTACTCCTTGTGCAAAAGTACAAAACCTTTGCCAAGATTTTAAACAAATCCTTATTAGTTAGTACTCCTCGTGCAAAAGTACAAAACCTTTTCCAAGGTTTTAATCTTTACCCCTAGCTTTGTAAATTAGAGCTCAGCAAATGCAAATTACCAAGTAATTAGTAAACTCATTAGAATTACAAGAATCGTACAATGATAGTAAAAGCTAGCTAGATTCTACTATACTATAGGGTGTCCAGAAAGTAGAAACCATTTTACGAATTCACTATCACCTCACTTTACACATTTAATGATGGAAATAAAGATGCCCTGGGGTCTCTTTTCCCTTAGCTAGCCTTTTTCCTCACCCCGTTCGTTTCTCAACAATGTCTATCATGTCTCTTCTTTTATTAAAGTAGATTCCGTGGCCTAATCAACTATAGAACGTGTTTTAAGTAACTTTTACGAAATATTGTCGAATTACTACTTACCTTTACCTCTATAAAAAGAAATAAATGATCAAGTCATACAAGTTAAGCTGTAATTGGACTTCTTATTAAGGCATGTCTCCGGAACCAATCCTGCCGGAGTTGAAAGCTTTTTACAATTCTATACAAGCTATAACAAACCCTCGTAGGCTATAGTTATGATGCTTCATATTAAAGCCTTTAAGCAAAAGGCTATTGAGGTCAGATATGTCCAATAATTACTAGGCAGCTATAATCACATAACGACGACGAAGAGGGCAATATCTAGAGCAAAAGGGTGAGTTGTGACCAAACTCACTATTAATACCAAAAAGGGTTCCTTTCTTATTCTAACACTAGTTTTTATCTCAATCTTAATCATTATGACCTCCTAATTCAATATTTAAAATCTGTGATTCACTTTATATTAAGACTTTTATTATATCCTCTTTAACAAAAATCTCATATAACACTTAAACTAAACACATATTATGTTTTCTTATATATTCATCTTGAGGTATAATGATATCACATAAAAATTTTATTAATTAGATTAATAAAATCCTAATACAGAGTAATTGGTAAAATTTTAAAATTAACAGGAAATTAAAGTACCAAAAATATATTTGTCCTCGTCAAAAGAATTACAAGGTTGTGTAGGGTTCAAGCGACATTCTGGAGTTATCAATCACAGAAGCAATTAAGATTAAGGTCCAAGTTATACTCCAAATTCCAAAGAATCAAACCCACACCCACCAAACCAAGCATCAAGCCTCTTTGAACTTTTATTTCCTTTCTCCCACACTTCATGCATAGTACGTGTCGTTTGGTAAGATTTCGTTTGCATTCTTGAGTATAGCATTATTAAAAACTATTCAAAGCCTTACGCATCTAAACTTAAGGACAAGTGGCTTTGTACTTGTGTCCACTCGACAAAACAAGACCGTAATATTGATTAGACTGGAAGCATAACATTCGTAGAAGGTGCTGTAAGTAGTGTATATATACTGTATCCGAATTGTTTAAGACTCACGCTGTGAGCGTATTTTGACAACTTGGGACCGTGGCCAGGCATAATAAGACAGAACAAATACGTCCAATTTTCTGTTCCAAGTTAAATTTTAGATGTTATCCACCTTTGATTTGTCCGTTTTAATGGCCTTGTCGATGAGAATCCAAAGTACAACACAAACTTCCGCAGGTAAGTGGTAGGTTCGAGTTGAAACCCACGACTTGGTTTCTCGAAACGTAGAAGTAACAAAAATTACGATGCATTATAAATAGATTACCTTGTATGGTTGATGTAACACAAGTAACATCTCACCCAACAATCGATATACCCCCAAAGGGTCGTCGTCGCTACATGTTAGGATTTGTACTGTTCAAGATAAAGGGCTCCACTCCTTTTCCAAGGTGGTACCAAAAAAAAGTTGGAAAAAGTTATTAGGAGGCCGTTTTGCTCGTGCGAAGATAAGCAAAGGACAGCTAGAAATAAAAGATGTTAACCAACCTTCTGCTCCTACATTAACTCTTTCTAATCCTGCGATGCTTATAATCTAGTATCGGGTTTGTATGGGTTGAGGAGTACTCTATGTACTGGCCTCAGTTAGATAAAGCTTTTAAGTAGACAAGTATAGAAACATTTGAGGGTGGGACATCTTTAATGTGTTTTAGAGATTAATTCTAAATATATTTATCCTGTCTAAGTCCCGAAAAGATTCCCAAGCCCAAATTGTCTTTTGTTGCATTTAATTAACAACGTCCAAATCGATATGATGGAACAGTGTTCGATCATCAAATCTGAGCTCGAAAATGCTTAGCGTCATACTACTAACAGACCGTTAAGAATAGACTGTGCAGAGGCTAAAGATATGTGAATAGGTTGAACTTAGGGTGTGTATATTGACGTTAATCTCTGAAATATCGTGCATCAATTGTTCCTCATCTGATTTAACTCTCTTAAGTGCTATATGTATGTAATTCTTTGAAATCCTTACCCTGTCGATCTTGTTGGTGTCAGGATTCCGGTTCTGATGAAGTAATTAGCTTGTAGAAATCTTACATGACGCATGTACTTTCTGTTCATCTTAATTGCCTAGAAGATTCATTGCTTGTGATGCCAAAAACATTGTTATAAGAATCCACTGAATACTGTATAGCTGCCAATTGATGTTGTTTTGTCCTTGGCTAAAAGGACACAAGATTTCACAGGATGACAGCTGATTTTGGGCAAGAAAAATTATTGCAAAGTGCAAAGGTTACCTCCAATACTCTTACCCATTTCGCGTTTTGTTCGTCTCTCTCTCACTCATGCTTAGTCCATTTTCAGGTCACGGATGCTTAGTTCTTGACTTTGATCAGCAAGGATGTGAGTTGTTGACTAGACAGCGGATGGTGACAACAGCAAAGAAGTGAACTCCAATCAACACAACCCATCTTGCCATGTCCCTAGATCTTATGAACACGTGTTATATTCCCTCTTCAACGTAGAAATACGTGTGTAAATAATATTAGATTCTGATAAGATCTTGTCTCCTTGATCTTGTCTCGAGCAATCTCTTTCATGTCATCAAATCGCCCCTCGTCTTAAAATAAGGAGGTACGTACCCATCCGATTCTTTACCTTTACTTCATGTCTGCTAATGGCTACTGTTATGAGAAAATCAAAGGCATATAATATATTCTCCAGAGGATACCATCAGTGGTTCTGAATAGAAAGTTACTTACATAGATAGTGGTGAGTATAGCTAATTAACATAGAGACAATGATGTGTGGGTACGTAGTTTTCCTATAATATGTGTATACAGTGAAGCTCTTGGTCCAAAATTATTTCAGAGTTTATGGGGTTTTGTTTGTATTAGGAAGGTGAATACCTTAACAATGTTAGCAGAATCAGTACATAGCTAGTGTGTCACGAGATTCCACGACGACAAGTTTTGGAACAAAAAGAAAGGGAAGCAAAAGACACTGAAAACCACAAGTTTGTTGCTTCTATCGTTCCATCGAATGTCTTTCAAGTTTTAACAGCCACTCTATCCACTTGTTTTCAGTAGATTTTGGCATCTTTTGGGTAAAAACAAGTACAAACCATTGCTTTGTTCCTTTCCAGGATGTACCAGCTTCTATTATAAAATTTGTATAGAACTTATTCCTTTTTTCTCCATAACATGCTTCCATTGATATGTCCAAGGAATCTTTGCCTACGATGTTACTTGGAAAACCTTTACTAATCGAAAATGGTTATAACTAATGACAGTAGAAAGACAGATACTCGCACAAAGTTAACAAGTATATGACACGGGCTACAGTAACAACAGCAAGAGAAACTAGCAGATACTTTTTAATTACTGAAGCTTAGAAACCCAACAAGAAGTCACGGTCGTGTCCTTGGAAAAGAAATAAGCGTGAATGCCACAATGTGTTCATGGGATCTTGAGATTGCTGAACGGGATTCTAGGAAGAAGATAGTCCGGTGCTGAATTACATGATCGGATATCAATTTCAGCAAAATTCAAGGTTCATTGCATGGCATACACTTGGCACACATGCAGGCAGCCGCATTATATTTTGGTTCTAACAAGTTATAGGATGCTTTCTCAGTATCAAAAAGTCAATATGTTCGATGTCTAGGCAATTGGGCCTGTAGTTTCCTGATTGCTCTACTTCTAAACAGATTTTAAGGGATACCCGAAGTCATAAACTATAAGCAGTAGAATCATAATGGACACGAACTTCTATCTATGGTTACTAACTCCACTTGTTTATTTGGGATTTCTGTACTACTAATTGGCTCAAAACCTCAGAGGGGATTAAAAAGAGATTTTGTGTACTTGAGATATTTTTTCTTGTAAAATGAGAACTTGAGAGATTTTATAGTGGAGAGAGATAAGTGTACTTTGCAGCAGATTTTGTATCAGGTGGGTGGATCGCATGTTATTTTATTGGCGACTAAGAGGTGTGCGTGTGTTAGTTCACTGTAGCACCCCGAGCATTAACATCCAAGAACAGGAAGTACTACATAGTCACGTGGCTACTTGTTTGTAGTGTAGAGTTTACATGTGCTTGAAGGTGTAGGTGGTGAAGGTTTTGGCAGGAGTATTGTAATATCAAGAGAAACACCTAGCCTAGCGAATGAACAATTGATTGACTTTTTTGTCATATATGTGTATGCTAGAGGGACACAGAAAGTGAAGAATCCAGCGAAAGGATTGTACTCACTGACGCGGAGAGTAAAGAGGGAGGACTACTACTACGACAAGGGCCTTGTGCGGGTATAAAAATGGCCGCAAATACGCCGGTGACGTCGTTAGGGAATCTGAACTGAAGCCCATGGGAAGCTTCCCTGTCCATTTTGATTATAATACTTGTAAAAGTTGCAATCACTCCTGTCCTGACAGGTGCTAGTACTAGTGAAAGTTGGCATCCCTCTCGCTACTGCTATTGCTATCCTTATTGTTTTATTAATTTTTTGTTTTGGTATGGGACTCCACCCAGTAGTAGCTTACGTGTCATACAGAGACTCATGGCCCCTGGTCCAAAGGATGTCTTCCAACTCTCTCATCAGACTTTCGTTCGCTACTAAGCTAGGCCATCTCCAACCAACACACCAAAATACTAAATTTGATTTTTTAGTGTTATAAATTTAGTTCAAAGAACATACTAAAATTGGACACTATTTTGATATAATAAATTTGATGTATTACTATTCAAGCACTAAAAGTTGTAAAATAAAATTTTGATTATTTTCTTGTTTGTATATTTCTTTTATACCCTTCTCATAATTTGATTTATTTATATGATTTACTAAGTAATTAAATTTAAAATATATATTACTTTACATAAAATATATCATTACAAAGAGAGATTTAAATGATATTAATATTGAATATAATATTAAATTTATTTTTAATATTCATTTATAATTCTTATTTATAAGTATTATAAATTCATTAATAAAATATTTTAAAAATAAAAAATAAAATTTAGGACGAACGTGATACCTAAGCGGTCATACAAGATTGAAGCCAAACGCTAGCCTCTGAAATTAATATTAATATTTGTTGTTGCAATAACATTAATTATATATGTTAAATAATATTAATTTAATATAAAGTATATATTAATTAATTAAGAATACTAAATTTATTTTAATTTTTATAAAAATTAAATAAATGAAGATAAATTATTGTATAAATATAAATTAATTTAGTTAATAAATATTTTTTGAAAATATTTGATCACCAAATTTGGTGTAAAATGGTTACAGTAACACTAAATTTGTTACAAAAAATTCTTGAAATATTTTTTTTACATTAAATTTGGTGTAAAATTTTAGTAGAACAGGTAAAAATGGCCTAAGTTCACAGCCATCGGTATACTTCACGATCCAATAAGTGAAAAAAGGGTGTACTCGAAAGCCCAAAAGGGATATCAAAACCTGACCTCAAAATATTTTGGGCCCAATAATGGATCTGAGAGTTTGAGCTCATGAAAACTGAACAGAACATCCGACGCTTGTTACTGGTTCGTACCAACGTATCCTTCAGATATCTTCAGCTCCTGCGGTAGCTTAGCCTGGACATGGGTGTCGTACTCTTGGGGCAATGGCCTTCCGTTTCCACAACTTGGGTTCAAAACCTTCATTTCCTCGGAAATCAGGAGCACTTGTCACGGAAGACTTGTTTTAGAGTTAAGTCTTGTGTATCGTCCGCACCTCCCGTAATACAGGCAAGAAGCAAAGTCCCTTACTTCTAACTTTGTATTTTTTCTAACGAGAAAGATGCAAATGAGCGGGAAGATTGTAGAGACTGCAACTTTTTTCGGTTCTATTGACTGCTTTTGCGTTTTTATGTTTGGTTTTTTCTTGTTTTAGTTTTCCTTTTTAAGATGATACCCTCTTATTGTCCGTTAAGTTGTAGTGCTACTATCATGGCTATTCTAATTGTCTCCGTTCTTAGCGTGACAAATGAACTTGGGATTCTGTCATAATTGAACTTGTAAGCTCAGAAATGAAAGAGATAATGTAATTAGCTGGAGGGAATTGTGGCAGCTTGTTGGTAGGAGAACTCCAAGTTTATATGAGAATGGAAATGCCAATTTAGACGTTGCCATTGATGGCTGCGGAGGTGATTTTGATTGGGTTGATCTTGATTCTGACCTTCATTATTGGACTAAGGAACTCCGGCCTATTCAGGTGCAATTCACAGTTTGATTTTTACGATTTTTTCCATTACTGGTGGTCACTGAATGAAACAATTACCCCTTTACTGTGGTCATTGAATGACTTAGTTTATATTGTTGTTGGGTGCTGGAATTGTGCAGTGGTACCCTGGACATATTGCAAAATCAGAAAGGGAGCTTAAGGAGCAGCTTAAGTTGATGGATGTTGTAATAGAGGTTCGGGATGCAAGAATTCCTCTTTCCACTACTCATCCTCAGGTTTGTTTTAATGTGAATGACCTGGTATTTACAAAGAAAAAAAGAAGCATGTTGAATTTGCATTTTATGTGGCTTTGGTTTACTTTGCATTCTTACGTGTTGGAATTACACCCTCTATGCATGTGATGTTCTTCCTACTTTCTAGATGGTTTGCGTGAGAAGCAATGGTTGTCAACTCGCGTTTAACTAATTGTTTAAACTATTTGGGTTTCTCGTGGTATGCTTTGGTGTTAACTTTGTTACATCTGGTTTCGAAAGATTCTTAATTGTGGTCTAGTTAAATAAGAGTTCAACGTTTATGGTCTCAGCTTCAAATGTTCTATGTCCTTAACTTTTGCAGATGGACTCCTGGCTTGGGAATAGGAAAAGGATTTTAGTGTTGAATAGAGAAGATATGATATCCAAGGTAGATCGTAATTCCTGGGCAAGTTACTTCGCAAGGCAAGGAGTGAAAGTTGTATTTTCCAATGGGAAACTTGGGATGGTATTTGAAGAAAAAACCTGCTTTCAGCTTCTATTTTAGATTCCAGAGTGTGGTGTAATACTTAAAAAGTCTCATTCTCAGGGTACCATGAAGCTGGGCAGATTTGCAAAGGCATTAGGGGCAAGTGTTAACAGCAAACGTAGAGCGAAGGGACTCCTTCCCCGTCCTGTAGGTTTCTCATGATTAACAAAGCCAATTTAGCCTTTCGCTTTAATAAGTTGTAATCATTTTGTTGTGGCATTTTACACGCTCTGACTTATTTTTGTGCTTGTGTTCTGTTTATAGTTATTTCTCTTCACTTCCCACTGTCACAGGAACAGTATTTTTGTGCCATTGTAGTATGAAATAGCCTGGAACTGATTTTCAACATTAGAAACCATTGTGCATTGCATTTTTAAATTGTACTAATTGTGAGTAAGTCATCTAAGTTATTGAGTTTATTATGTCACTTTGATTAGCATGATTTCACATGAAGATTTGAGATTCATAATTGGTAACACTATCGAGACTTCCATTCTTGAAAGTACTTGTATATGATACTGGCCCTACCTTCATGTTGTCAAGTGGCATAGCCCTTTTTCATTATGATTATCTGTTTCTACTCGACCAGTACCTGTTAAAACTAACTTCTGATGCCTGATAAAGGACCAGCAGCATATGTGATGAGCCATTTTCATTATTGTTCAGGTTCGAGCTGGGGTTGTTGGGTATCCAAATGTTGGGAAATCGTCTTTGATTAATCGCTTGCTAAAGCGTCGAATGTGTCCAGCAGCCCCGAGGCCTGGAGTCACACGAGAATTAAAGTAAACACTTTGTTTTGGTTTGTTTCTTCTTTGCATCTTGGAAAAGACCTTTTAATCAGTCAATTTGACAATTTTTGGTCATACTTACACATTTTACTTCTATTGCATTCTCCTTTACTCCAAAAAGATGGGTTCAATTTGGGAAAGACCTCGAGTTGTTAGACTCCCCAGGAATACTCCCAATGCGGATTAGCGATCAAACAGCTGCTATAAAACTGGCTATTTGTGATGACATTGGAGAAAGATCCTATAATGTCATTGATGTTGCCACTATTCTTGTACAAATGCTAAATCGGCTTCCAGCAGTGGGTATGTAGATTTAATTCTTGGGATTATTGCTTGTGATTTTAACTGCCTGAATTATTTTCATTTTGGTCCTTGCCAGGTGTAAAAGCTCTTCAGAGTCGCTACAAGGTTGATGTGGAGGGGCACTGTGGTGCAACGTATGTATTAATGCATTCTGTTGTTGCTTCGTCTTCTTTTCCCTTTCTTATTATCTTTTTATCTTCTTGGGAATTGATTTAATACCTTAAATGGATGTTGGAAACTTGACCGGGAAAGGATTGGAAAATGGAGATCTGACGTCTCACATTTTCTGTTAACCTTCCTCCTTATCTTCATCCTATTATAACTTTGCTAGTTGATTTGTCTTTCAGGGTGAGGTCATATTCCATCTAGTTAGGCTCAAACAATGAGAATCATACTCTTTGAATCTTTTCTTGGGATTTATGAAGCCGAGTCAGTTCATAGCCCCACATTGAATTTGGTTTGTATTTCATAAATGCAGATTTATCCATAAGCTTGCAGTTCACTTGTTCAATGGAGATAATCATCAAGCAGCTTTCCGCATCTTGTCTGATTTTCGAAAAGGAAAGTTTGGTTGGGTAGCATTGGAGAGGCCTCCCAGGTGATGCTGTTGTCATCTTTTCTGTGGTTCGCTGGATTTCTGAGGGTATCCTTAGGCTACTAAACTTTGAGTGCTGAAGGCCATTAAGACCTCAACTCAGATTTCATGGACTTTAGGGTGCTGTATGGCAAGAGCAAGAAAGCATCAAATTAAACTTCTAATGAAGAAGCTCATGGTGTCCATGGGAAATCTTTGTGAGCACTAAAGATATTGGGATTATATAGCTCCACGGTGAAACATAGCATTACGCTACCGGTAAGTGATGTACTACAACTAAATTCAGGTTTTCAAAGATCACATTGCTTCTCCATGGAAGTTGAAAAATGCTTGCAATGTATAGGCAAATGCTTACAATTTAGGCCATGTACAGGCAAAGAGCAAATGATTCAGAGGTTGAATAAGTGGATAGGACGGCCTCGTATTAATTCTTGGCCGTATCCATGGATATGCTGCTTTGTAATTCATGTTTATGCTCTGAGTCCTATCTAATTTACTGGTGTTTGTCACATAAGGTAAGGAACAACTGTTGTCTAGAGGAATGTATCTGCAAGATGGTCATACAATGTAGGAGCAGGAATAATCAAGTTCGTCAGAACAAAATCCAAGTGTTTAGGAACAAGTAGGAAAGAAATAGCAGGACATGTAATTATCGAAACCTCAAGGAAGGTCGGGGACTAGGAAAGAAAATTTTATAACCATTCAGTTGCTCAATCTTTACATACTCTCATGACAAAGAAAATTGCAAGCAGTGGTGTGGGGCAGGCAAAAAAGAAAACCATATAACCAAATTCAGATGTTACAAAGTATTGCTATGTTTGAAAATCCAATATGGTACATAACGCTATCATTCTCGAGTACTAGAACGAAATTGCCTTCATCTAAAATCAATACAAGAATTCCTATCTAACCGTGACAAAAAGAATTTGGGACGACGATCAATGTTGAGATGATTTTCTGTCGTCATCTTGCAACAGTTGGAGCACGAGCAGTTGAATCATCGTTTTTTGACCAACTTTCCTTAGTTCTACAGGCCTTGATTAGTCTTTCCACCTGAAGCCCTTCAGGGGTTTCATTTTCCAGTTGATAACAGTATGTTCCAAATGTCTTGAGATTTACTTGAAGTCTGAAATCTAAAGTGAACAAAAACTTCATTTCCAGCCGGTTTAACTCGGTTGTAGTTATCCCTCCTACTTTCGCATAATAAGCATTGTTGAAGAACCTGCCACAAATGAGCATTGGATCATTAAAACTATACAGGAGTAAGCCAGATCAATATGTACGACTCGTGGGAGTTGGTACTTACGCATCATCATTAAACTTTGCTGCTAACATTACACTAGTAATTAGGAGCCGGTGAACATTAAGGGCAGTGAGACGAACACAGGATTGTTCTAAAAATCTATCCATATATATGTGTGCAATAACAAAGCATGCAGGACTGCAGTAAGAGTACTTGAAGATGCGATCAATGTACTGCCAGATGCTTATTGTGGGAGCTCTTAATCCATGGAAGACTGTAACATCTTTAGTTTCAGTCGTCTCTAGTAGCTTCTCATTCTTCTCAACAGCTTTCTCAAGAAGAGAAGACAGAAGTGTTAACACCCGTGGTGTCCTTGAAGCTCCTTTCTTTAATTCCTTAAATCCCAACCTTCGGTATACTTCTGGATATATATTGCCTTTATCAACAGTCAAACTTTCCATATCCAAGCTGCAATGTAAAAGCTTATATTTAGCAGACAAAATGCAAGTGGTAGAGGAAAAGAAAAGTTGATTAATAAATAAGCATCTTCAGATTTAAAGCTAATAGTGGGCCTTAGATGAACTCCATTTATAACAGTTGGTAAATAAGGGAGTTAATTTAAAGTAGTAAATGTTTTCATGACAATGATAATCCTTCAATGAGAATGCTACCTTTACATTTTTCCAAAGAAGCTGACAGACTTGACTAAAATTAAGAATAAGATAGAGGGCCTTGTAAAGTTTCTGCAATTGCCTAATTATAGGGAGGGTGACATGAAACAGTCAACTTTTAGTGTTTTTCTTTGGATTTACAGACTGTTAGACATAGTTAAACCAGGCAGCAGAAATGCACTTCAAGAGCAGGTATACAGAAACAATTGGTCGGTCTAGTTGAACACTTGAAACATCAGCTAAGATGAATGCAGTTTTCCTTGAAGACTCGTTAACTATAAAAATTTGCAAGCAAGTCCCCCATCGCTTCACCAGGCAAAATCCACTTTTCTAAATTTGCTGGAGGTGAGGTTAACAACTTTAGACCGAAACTCTAATTACAGTAGCCAATTAGAGTGACCCATGAAAGGAAACGCAAGAAAAGAAGCAACAGCATTCAAATCAAACAAAGCCAACAAACAAGAACAGCACAACCATTAATCCGAGCCCAATTCTTTAAACAAGAGATCCAGCCACAAACACCATAACAACATACAAACAAGAACTGGGAAAAATCAGAAATGCAAAGAAATTACAGAATTGTCGAATACCTATATCTTAGGAACCGTGGTCGCTACAGGAAATTCAGGCGCCAAAAGAACATACAACTGAACAATGAATAGAGACGAAAAAGAAAAACAAAGTCTTAAATTTATGTAGATTTGCCAACCTCTCTTGTCTATGCCATGTCTCTTCCCAGAAAGAGCTTTACTTTAGACCTCTATGGGCTAATCCAATCCTTCCTCCAATAAATGACTTTGCGTGTCTTTGAGCGTGTAAAAGGAAAGCAAGAATTCTGTTCCCAACAGTAAAAACTAAAAGCTTTATGTTAAAAAGGGGACATCTTTGGTCACCAACTCACCGCCACTGCTTAATTACGAAGTGTGCCACCTCAACGTGAATTGCTCTTTGGATTAGTGTCTTCTTATTGCTTTGCTTAAAGTGTCCTTTGCTTTGCTTATTTTTGTTAGATTATTATTGCTTTTGTCAATCAATCACGCCGCCAAGATAGGATCGCCCTCCCATTTGCCCTCATTCACTTACATTCACAGTCCATAGAGTTAGTGTTCAATGCTTTGTGAATAAGATAGCAGAACATAAAACCTTAACCTGAACTCTTGTTTGTTAGACTTGACTTATATATGAAGCCTGCATAATCTTTTGATTATGTATACACATCAATAAGATAGGAGAATTATATAACCTTAACCTGAACTCTTGTTTGTTATGTATACACATCAAATACATCATATCCAAAACACACAGCAACCATTTATAACAACCAAAATTCATTAACCATTTATGATTTTATTATCATATACATAAATAACTAATCACAATAAGCACCATATACAAAAGAAAGCCACATATTGGTTAATGCTAGGTATAAAAATAGCAAGCTATAATGAGCACCATATACAAAAATATCTAGCCAATAAAATAACTTACAATATAGTTACTTCTTTTTTTTCTTTTCTTTTGCCTCTAAACTGGTTCTTATATCAATTGGCAACTGTGGCATTCTTAGGTGTTATCATTTATTCTCTTAAAACATGTCCTTGTATTGTGACCATATTACTGAAGTCCTTTTGAATAAGTATGTAAGGATTTTGTTCCTTTACTACTTGTTGCTCCTTGCCTTTTCGTCCTTTATGATCTTCTCTTATATTATTATAGTGGAAAGGTTTTAGAACTATGGTTTTCACTCAGGATTGGCCATAAATCTTTACCAAAAATTGGAAAAATCTGACTTGCATAAGTTTCTTGGAAATTTTCTTTGTTATATATGAAGCCTGCATAATCTTTTGATTTACCACCATGATGTTTGATTGTATAATAAGTATGTTAACAAGGAATTCCAATCAAATCACATCTCTTACATGTGTAGGTTTTGTTATCTAAATCAAAACGTTATTGAAAATTCATATACTTTATTTTAAAAAGTTTCCCACCACTAAAGTATGACATCAAATTGCTGACAAGTTTTTTTATAGTTCTTTAAGGGTTTTTAATTCTTAGGAATTTTGTTTCTTCATTCCCTCCTTTTTCTTGTTAAATCTCTTCATTGTTGCTCTTTTAATCTTTGATGTAAGCATTGAAGCTTTCACGATAGTTGTTCGACAACATGTAATATTTGAGTCCAGTGTTATGAATATGCCTACTGAAAAATTGTAGAGGGTTAATTAATTCTCAATTTTCCGCAAATGTCTTTTGGCACGATCGAAAATAAAATCAA
>JAOTAY010000009.1:18722785-18737007 GCA_025629805.1 Erythroxylum baracoense | reverse complement strand
CTGTGTTACTGTTCATGAACTTCCTCTGTATTACTGTTCATGAACTTCCTCTGTGTTACTGTTCATGAACTTCCTCTGTGTTACTGTTCATGAACTCCTTCTGTGTTACTATTTATTGTATATCTTCTGCCCTATTTTTGACCCCTACAGAAGATAAAATTGGTCTTTGAGGTCTTCATGGAATTTATATATCTTGATGTCCTCTTTCGAATCATATAAAGAACAATTAAATCCGATATCTGTAGGAAAAGTTATGCTAATAATAACACTTCTTCTGTGATGACGTCAGCTTCCTCTGGGTGACGTCATCTCCTTCTGTAAATCATCTTCTTCTATAACTCATCTTCTTCTGTAAGGATACATCTTCTGTAAATAAACTTATATCCATTGCGCCCCCCAAGTTTACTTGAGACCGGAAAGAGTGCCGTGGAAAGAGGCCAATAAGAATCGAATCTTGATGTTAATGGTTTTCAATAAGTTTTGATAAGAGAGAGAGAGAAGTTATGGAGAAACCCTTGAATTTCCATTGAACATGCATCGTGCATACTTTCTATGCATTGATATTTTTGGTACGTTGTATAAAAAGTGATAATTGTGAATGTGTTCTGTCTGTTTTAGTGAAGCACATCGGACGATAGTCAGACATTGCTGGACCGTCCAGGCAATAGCTTCTGGGACCGTCCAGGCAATAGCTTCTGGGAGCGTACTGTGAGTCAACCTAGATGTATTCCTAGGATTGTTTGATCGTATGTACTTTGATTTGTTAACTTCCAATATGATTAAACTGCGTGTGTACTGTTTCTGAATTCCGGACCTGAGGTCCGAGGAGTTTGTTCTACAATCCTGTTTTGGAAGTGTCTGATTTGTTATGACTTCGAAAAATTCTCTTTCTCAACAATAGTTGAATGCCGGACTTAGGTCCGATGACTATGAAAACTTCGTTTGAGCATTTGTATAAGATTGTGTATATGACACATTCAATATTTGATGCATTTCATAAAATGCATGCTCAGATAAAGGCGTTATGACTTGAGTTGCCAGTTAGAAGCGCTTCCACGTAAAGCTTTGCTCCGTGATCTATATGTTCTGCACATCGAGCTATGCTCCGTGAATTTGTTCCGATTGAGCCCTATGGGCCACAACTTTGTACATGTTTATGAAAGGCACTCAGTCACAACAATAAAAACGAATATGAGTCTCATGCATGTCCCATGCAAATACGTGCGCACTGTTGAACAATATGCAAGTTGAAATGAATGACCTTCTCTTATGCTAATTTCTGAATAAATGTTTATCTGTTTGAATGAATAACTGTGAAATATGTGTTGCATTTGTGAAATCCGGTGAATTCATCAATGATGGTTCACTCATTGAGTTCGCAAAAATCATCAAAAATTGCAATGTGGCTTTTCAGGTACGAGACAGGAGACTTAAGTTTTAGTCAGGACATAAAGTTTTTGTGGATAGAGAAATGACTCAGAGTTCTGTCAGTCGACTCTCGAAGAAATATAGTTTTTGCTATTTTGTAGTTTGGTTAGAACCTGTATCAGGGTTTGTAAATATTTGTTGATAGAAACAATGTAAACCTTATAAATGAATGAAACGAATGTTTTCAAGAAAGAATTATAGTGATTTTCGAGTATGTTAGATGATGCCATGTGTAAGTTAGATTTGTTATTACTCCAACATGCTATTATCGTAAGTTATGTTCCTAAAAGCTTAGGTATGTACCCTATAATAGTGAGATATTACAGTATTCCCACTTAAAGACCACTTAGAGCAGCTGTTTTTACCTAACATCAATGAGGACTATTCGTGAAAAAGAGTAAAAACATACCCAGGACGACTACCGTGAGAAACCCACTGACAGTGAATGCCGGTGGGAGACCGCTCCTGACATTCCCACTGTTTGTGTCTGTGATTGGTGTGGACTGTTTTCCCACTCTACTATTGGGGGAAGTCGTAGTCGATGTTGAAAACGCCAAGTTTCTCGGGGGTAAGAGCCAGGCCGTTCAAGTTGGGATCATTGGCGATAGTGGTGTCGTTGACGGGAGACCTAACCACCATCTTCTTAACCTCTCCGAACTCTAACCCCAAACCCATTAAAAACTCAATCTTGCCCATCAAAGTAGACTCAACATTATACACAAGCAACAGTCGTCGGTTTTAATACATAAGTACATGCTAAAAGTTTATGAGACTACCGTGGGATTAATGTAGCGTAGAATCAAGTAAAATTCTTGAAGCGTCTTGAAACTCTCGACAGGTTTTATTGTGAAATTAACCTGCTCAAAACCTTAAAGCATGAAAACATGGTGAAGTTCTTCACTTTTTGGGTTGATACAACCAACAGGAAATTTTCTTATTGAGCTGTTCACCTCTGCTACTCTTGTACAATAAGCAATTATACTAGCTTTATTTTTTCTTCAATTTTCTAGTTTGCTGATCTGGGTAATTCTAATTTGTGAAGCTAATGGCATCCTCTCTTTTGTCCTTCAATTTTGATCATTATGACTTCAATCCCAATTCCTTCTTCGAAGAAGGGGCCATTTCAAGAAAGTCCAAGAAACCTAAATTGGAGGAGCTGATCTTAAGGACATTGACGAGCCTGACTTTGATGGAGACCCAGGAGTTTTGGGAAGTGACGGAGCATGTTGATGAGGTTGTTTTGCTCTCATATGGGTCAAGGAAAGGCTAGCCTTTTTAGGATTTTAGGGATAGAAGAATAGGTTTCATATTTTTGTTTTTTAATTTTAATGTTAGTTCTAACACGACACTAATATACCGTATTTGCCATGTGTCCAAGCCATGTTAGCATTGTTAATTGGATGGTTAACAAGAAGTTATTTTTATAAAAAATTGGAAATTAGAATATTTTAACACTTTTAAAAATTCATATTAATATTACAAAATTGGATAGATTTCAACATATTTTATAATTTACCCTTTTCTTTGAACTTTCAAATGAATTGGTGGTTCACTTGAACGTATTTTGTTTCTTTCGATACACACAATATAATGACAAAAGATGAATGAAAACCTAGTATGAAGATGTAGCTATACGATTATACATAACCATCATTAATCTCAAACGAATGATTCCTTGTAATAATGACAAGTAGGAGTGTTAGGTAGTATAAATTTAGATAAATTGATATTTTTATTTAATAAGATTAATTTTAATTGTCATTATTATAAGTTTATTTTTATTGTATAAAAAATAATTAATTATTTTTAATGCAAGTAACAAGAATGACATGTTTTGGTTTATTATATGATAATTCTCATAGAAAAAAGCACAAAAACTTATAATAATGACAGTTAATTTGAATTGTCATTTTTATTATATAAAAATAATTAATTATTTTTAATGTAAGTAACAATAATGACATGTTTTGGTTTATTATCTGATAATTCTCATTAAAAAAACACAAAAACAATTGGAAACAAAGAAGTTGCGGCCTATTGTATGGAACTTTATAACTAAGAAGGGAAAAAAACATATAAAACTTAAAGCAATTTTTATGGGAAATAATTTTATGTTCAAGCTACAAGTGATATAATTTAGAACAATATCCAATGAAAAAGTAGAATGATATAAATCAACATGTGATTGGAAATATATCAAAATTTGATAGTATTTTTGCATTAAAAATACGAAATGTGATCATATTGAATTGCATTGGACAATTAACATGATAATTACTGCAAATAATCTTCCTTTTACTTTCATTACTTGGATTTAGATATGTGATGAGCCATGCCAATTCCTCATCATATCAAGTAATTTACAAAGTTGCTTTCAAACTTAATATAACGTCTTATATTGGTCGGGAAATAGAATCAATTAAGAGTTATTTAAATCTCATGGTGTTAATTTGCTTGACTTTTGATAATTGGAAAAATGAAGTTTCAAAGGATGAATATGCATGCATTACTACTCCTTTTATTGATAGCAAGTGAAAATTACAAAAAAAGGATAATTCTTTTTATAGAATTAAATCCTCCTTATAATGGATTATCATTTGTCAATGAAATAACTCTTTGCTTCTTTCAATAGAAAGTTGATGAAAAGATCTTATCGAGCTTATTAGACAATAATTCTTGTAATGACAATGTAACTAACTTTCTTAAGTTTCATCTTACTACAATTGGTTCCTTATTTTGCAATAGGCAACATTTTCAAGTAGATGTATTTGTCATATTTTGAATCTTATTATGTAAGCATGACTAAAAATGATTGATGATTCTATTGCTAAAATTTGAAATGGATTTAAGAATTTGAATAATTCTATTCCAAAACTTTAGTTCTTTGAGATGGCTTCTAAAAGTTTCATTTGAATGTCATGAAGAAATTAAGGATTGATGTATATGTAAGGTGGAACTCTACCTATAGTATGATCGATCGTACTTTGTATTATAACCATATTTTGATTTACAGGGGACAAATAGATAAAATTTTCTTTAATTTAAATGTTTACACTAAGGGTGTATAAACATTTATAAACATTTGAAAGATGCTACAGAAAACCGTCTCCATTTATGGCTAGTATGGTCAATGAGATGCAACAGAAAATTGACAAGTATTAGTCAAATGCTCTTTACTATTATCACAAGTTATTGTTTTTGACTTGTGCTACATATTGGCTTATCTTCACTTTTGCTACTTTATACTTTACGACATTTTCAAAACAACCTCTCCACTAATTAGGGGTAAAATTACATACACTTGGATATCCACAGACCCTGCGTATCAATAGGATTCATATTAAGTGTTGTTGTTGTTGATATTTTATGACAATTCCACTGTGACTAGTTTTATTGAGTAAGAGAAGAAGACTTTACTCATGATACTTGAGTGTTACATAAGTAATAGAGAGGATAATATCACTTAAAATTTTAAATATATATTTAGCTCAAATAATAATAAAAGAATTAGGAGCTCTTAGGAATCTTATTATAAAAAGTATTTGAAGTCAACGTTTCATTCTAAACTTAAGCAATCTAAATTAGATATTTATTTGAAATAGTTTATCATGAATCAAGAAAGTGACTTTGATGTATTAGAATATTAAAATATAACTTCTAAAGATTTATTACTTTGAATATATTAGCTAAAGATCTTTTGATATTCTTTCTTATTTTTATAATGCCTTTAAAATATGTTTCTAGTTTGACTAAAAAATTGTAAGTTCGATCTCCTAATTCACTTAAATTAAATACAATAGAATCTCTCATTACTTTGAGTAAGATTAGCAGTGGGTTAGGTTGGGCTGGGCTAAGGCTCAAGATATGCGAGCCTAACCAAGTTTTAGGGGCCAAGCGCTTTTTTAATTGTTTAATTTTATATTATTTTATTTAATCTAAAAATTAAGTATCTTTTAATAAAATATTTCATCCAAATTTCAATTAATTAAAACTATGGATGATATATAACATGAATTTTACTTATTTTTTTAAATAAATTATAAAAATGTGCATAATTATTTTAGATATATTAATGAACTTCTCCTGTTGTATATATAAATTTATAAATATTCAATAAAAATATACTGTATCAATTGGTAAATATATTTATTAAAGAAAAAAGATTTTTAAAAAATTTTATAACATACTTTATTATCGTAATACTCAATTTTATAAAAAAGTTAATATGAGTCATTTTATAAAAAATATTTTATAACTCATTCATTTTAAAGAAGCCTAATATTATAGGCCTTAAGTTCAAATTTTAAATATAGCATTGAGTCTTCTAAATTACTCATTTTTGTCAAATTAATCTCAATTGTACTAAGGAATCCATATACATTTTATTTCTTTATTAAATCAATATTGGTAAGTCTAACATCTTGCTTTTGGAAAAAATAATTAAATATATTTTGCTTAATTTTTAAAAAAATCAATCTTACTTTAAAAGATTATCTTTTTTTGGTTACTAAATGGTGCTTCTTCCATTCAAAATATGAAAGAATGATACCAATTCGTTAGTCTGTCTATATAACAAGTGTCGATATGTTATTTTCAAAATCATATTATTTTTCAAGACAATAGCGCCATTATGATCCAAATGAAAAAGATTAAAAAACATCAATTATGGTTAGAGATTGAAGTTGAGCTAAAAGGCAAAGACAACAATATACTATTATGTTTGTTAACCTGCATAAAACCACACAAGTAAATATTTATATCTTCAGTTTTGAAAAACCAAAGCAATAATATGAAACATAGTAAATTGAGAAGTAATGGTTAAAGAAATCAAATCCACAGTAGAGGAAAAGGGCCAGTTAATCGTTATAATGAGGATCATCATTAATTCACATTATGTCATCTACATGTAGAAATATTATTATAATATAATTTATGCTAGATTATGCAATAATTCCATTAAATGAATATTTAATATATGATAATTAACAATTAAATATACCTTCATCTTTGAATATTTGTTTGAAGAAATTATCAGTTGAGAGACTAGTCTCTGTACATATATCAATATAAAGAAGGCAATATAAGATAATATAATATATGATTGTTAAAATATTAAGGTAAACAAGACTAATATATGATAAAGAATAGAGTATATTTTGAATATCATCATCACCTAATTGACCTCGGGCACACATAAAGGCCACCACAGTATTAGGATGAAGTTAAGCACAATAAGGACTAACAATTTTATCACCATTGAACTAAAGCATGTGGAGGACTAATTATCCTATTGCTAGTATTAAAAGCAAACTCCAAAATAATAGTAGATACTGGAATTGCTAAGAGGTCTTATGCAATTGCTTGCACATTTAGAAAAAGCATTTCCATTTGTCTTCCACCATATCAATACATGAAATTGAACATTTTCAACTTCGAGCACAATAACTACCTCCAAATAATTGTTCAACTCCATCCTACTGTAAGAAGTCCTGGCTATATTTTTATGTATTGTGTAAATTCAGGACTCATAGTAGTCATATGAACAATAAACAAAGTTGAAGTTAAAGCTGATACTAAACTATTAGGATCTTGATCTTTGCCATATTGTAGTTAATAATCATTAAACATATCATACTAGAATTGTGTAATAATATCAACATGCTCTTGAGCGTAAACACTATACAAAAGTTCATAATAAAAATATAGCTCCTCCATCTTATTTCTCGGTCCAATATAGAAATGACCGCCATAGTTTATTTGATCATATGCCAATAAGAATTGAGTTTTTCTGTCATTTGCTTTTCCATAACTTAGATCACCTCACTGGAATTAAATATCCATTTAGATAAAGCTCATTTAATCTCAAATATGTTACTAAAGCATATGTGCAAAGTTGGATATTTTGTTCTTAAGAATAACTCAGTAACATTATAAAATATCTCTAACTTTATACAAAATGCTTTAGTTAACTCCTATTGCTCTTCTATAAGTACATTGAGAACCTCTTTGTTTTATCCTGTTGAACACCTTAACGTGCTTGGTTGCTGATTCCAATATCTTGAATTTCAAATTCCATGTAGTAGGAGAATCCAAAACCAATTTCTTTGTACACATAATGTATAGATATTGTGCAATTTCTTTAAAAATTTTTCACTCTTTTGGGTGTTACATTCCAATACACTACGCTATTCTAGATCAACTCTACCATTTATTTTATCATCTCTAAACCATCATTCATAATCAAATTCACAATATGCATAAAATAATGCATATGAAATAACCTTCCACTAATCAATAAACTTCGAACCCACAACTTTTTCTTTAATTTTCTATTATTGTGTCATTTATGCTATAGTTATTAAGAGTTATGGTTGAGAGCTTGGTGTTAATGTTCCAATCCATTAAGCACTCCACTAACCTGGTTGCCAACCTTTCACTTATATGTGACATCAAAATGTAAATAAAATTTTCATTTAAAAATATAAACAAATATTAATAATAACATAATAAATAAATACATAAATGATAATAATATTAAAGAATATAAATTACCTCAGTGTCAACTACATAGAGTCTAATCATTGTCAATGTTGCATGTCATCACTGCCATATAACCTTTCTTTTAGTTTTTAGTCATCCACATATCTGATGTGATGACTACCCATCCTTGAATACTTGACAACATCTTTAATATTTATTTCTTTTAATCATCATAAATCTTGAAAATGTTTTTCTTCGTGGAATTTTAAATTTGGATTGGATCGTAAAGGTCAGTTGGAGTGAGGTAACCATCATCTTTAATTTTTTGCTATCGACAATAGATAGTGATTGTTCTTTCCCAATGATCATCTTACCTATAAAAAACTTTAATTTGCTATTGTCATAAAATGTGGAAGTTATTTCAGTCTTCCCACTCAATAAGTTAGGGTTTAAAAATGTTTAACCTTTTAATATCATTTCCTTTTTATTGCACGATTCTATGTGTTTCTAAAAATGAGAGGTTCCACATGTAGAACTCCCAGTCAACATCTTGTGATAATATTTACATAAGCCTTTTCATCTCCATCCCTTAATTTAGTCTTATTGAAGCGATTCGAAACATCACTTCTCAATGAACTTGTTTCTTCAACCTGAATCATTTCTTCACTTTAGTACTATATTAGAACTTTTAAATGGTATATTGTCTAATAACAAAGTAGATCTTTCTACTGAAGGAATCCACTCATCCATCTGAAATAATCAAAATATATGAACATATAAGTTATTCATGGACACTTACATGAAACAAACATCACAATAAGCCAAAGCAAAAAAGGAATATTGTTATGCATTTATGCATGAGTTCTTGGTTACCATACCATGCATGTGGATGATGATGATGTGTGTATATAATGAGTTTTAATATTAGGTGTAAATGTTACAGAAAAATCTAACCTTATGGTTTAGAAAGGGTAAAAAAACCATACGAACATATAGATAAGACTTATCATCAATCAATTGACCAACCTTTTGGGTTAATTGTATTATTAAAACAGGAAAAGGGGATCTTGAATACTATTTAATAATTGATCACCAATTCAACTTCTATGATAATATAAAAATTAATCATAATGAGTTAATACTTATTACAAATTAAGGTTCAAAGGACACTAAGTACTTTGTATGGGAAACCCAATAATTGTTCAACCTCGCCAATGTGTTTGAAAATTAGAGCACCTTTACAGTATATATGGTTGCATTCATTCCAATACAGATACAAAAAAGGAGAATATTTATAACTTTCAAACTATATAACATTGTAAAGAAATTTTCAACCTTAATTTTGAAAAGTGGACGGCATAAGATTTTCACACCCATAAATCTCATCGAAGGAAAATCATAAGTCCAGCAAAACTAAAGCAAAGAATCAAGCTTACCCAAAAAAGGATATGTCATATTTTTCATTTTTTCTTTGGAAACATATATGACGAGAATTAGTAGGACAGAGTCACCAATGTTCATCATCAAAAGCTATAACTACAAATTTTTAATTGTTCATTCTTAAAGTCTCGAGCATGCTTGGGATGGTTTATCATAAACTCTTCTACCATTTTAAGTTCATTCACTACACTTTATGTTTTATGTATAAGTTGGTGCTTGAAGCAACCATTAATTATTCTAAAAAACATATAGGTTTAAATAAGATAGGAGGTACATTTATTATGGTTATCGACTAACAATATTATAGAAATACTTGCTTGAAACTGGAAAAGAATAAAAGTAATGTAGGCATTAAATTATAGAAGATGACTTAATATGAAAAACACATAATGAGGAAGATGAGACATGCTTTCATATAGTGATGACACACATGTTTTGAAAGGAATTCTATGTATTCAACATTCAAAAAAGGAATACTAACTTCGAAACAAACTTTTCAATACTTGAATGAAGATTTTTTTATGGTGTTGTAGTTGGTTAATCATGAAAAGATAACAAGTCAAATATTCGTTCTGACGATAATAATAGACATAACATAACAAAGTCATATGACTCCAATACTGGGCAATAATATTACTTCCTCAATATTAAACCTAATATCAAATTCAAGTTAATATGTTTGGTCTTTAGACCTTAAAATATGTATTTTATAAATAAAGGGTCTCAAATTTTAGATACCATATGTATCCTATTTTAGATAAAACCATTTATTCTAAAAGTAAAGCACTAAAGGGAGTTTTTCTTAAAAGATTTTGCAAGGGGGGATAGACTATGAGCAACTTATAATTGAAGGGAAGACTGAGGCAAAGGTGAGGAGTGAAGGAACTAAGAATGCAAGGAGCAGAGGGTAGCTGGTGTAGTGAGTCAGCACTCAATAAAGATGAGAAGTAAAGGAAGGCAAATGAGGACTAGTCAAAAGGGAATTGTTAAATAGAGGAGCAGTAACATTCACTGCTGCTGGTGTGGAGAGAGATTTTAGGTCTATACAAAACGTCGTCATTTTACTATGGTTTAACAAAACAACGTCATTTCACATAAACACAGTGACTTCAACATCTTGTATATGAAACAATGTCGTTTTGCTTAGGAAAAATAATGTCGTTTCATGTCATATTTAAACATGAGGTTTGAGCCTTAATCAAGCAAGGCCAAAGGGCTAGAGCTAGACCTTAAACCTAAATAAAAATAAAAAAGTCTAAGTCCAATCTGAAGCTTATGCAAATTGGGTTGAACTCGTTGGCTAGAATACTAGGCCGACTATTTTGAGAGTTGAATAAATGCAAAAGGACTTGTCTTAGGTAATTTATTGTAAATAACTAACTATGATTTATTTTGTTTATATTTCAAAAATGCTTATACTATTTTAATTATTTATTAAAATAAAAGATTATGATTCTTCTTAGAGTGAAGATGAAAGAGACAAAGATGATATTGATGAATTCTAACGTATTTGATGTTTAAATAAATATTATATTATTTAAATCTTATTAAAATTACACACTTTTATATTTATTTATTTGATTTAACTTTTATTATAAAATTTTCCTGAAATTACATTTTATTTTAAAACATGTTTACGGTTATTTTTATTTGAAAAATGATTAAATTTTTTTTATTTTAATTTAATGTAATTTTATATATTAAAACATAAATCAATGCTTGCTTGTCACAATTATATTTTATATAACTGTTAAATTTTTTAAATGATATGAAATTGTAAGTTGGGTTCAACTTTAAAATTTTTGTAACAAATCAAATTTAAATTTAAAAAATAGGTCCATTTTATATTCTGACTTGAGTATGAGACTACGAATTTAAAATTTTTTAAAACTAGACTTTAGTTAAATTTGTCTAGTTTATATACAAAATAGAGATTCAGAATTCAATATTTTAATATTTTAATATTTAAGAATGAAGAGGGAATTATTTTTTAAATATAAATTATTTGAAATTTAGTTCATGCATATGCACTTTTTGTCAAATTTACAAAATCTCTTTCAAATATAAAAATTATAGAATTCAACTTAAATTTAAAGTTTGTTTCAGTTTGATAATGTGTTTCTCGTACATGTTCAATCCTATAAATCAACTGTAAATTTTGTGTGTTAATTGTCTATTTTAAAACGCAAGGGAAGAGTGTTAATTATATTAATTTTTACAAAAGTTAAAGTTTTTTATATATAAACTCCTTGAAAACTATGTTAAGATTTAAGAAAGAGCCAAAAGACCTTCTTTCATTCCTTTCAATAGTTGATTATATACACGATTGAGTAAGCTATACAAGGAAAGAAAACTATGTCTAAGCTAATGAATTCCTGCAATCAAGGAATTTGCAGACAACTATTGGAGATATGCATTTGACATTCATACAAGGGAAGTTGATAATATTGTGATGATAATGGCTGTGATTCTTCAGGAATCTCATCACGTCTCCTCAAGTTGGAGAGTGTAGGTTCGACACGCCTAACTTGCTAACGATTCAAAGGAATGCTTCTTTGCCAAGAGGTTTAGTGAAAATATTGGAAAGTTGAGAAGATGAAGGGACAAATGAAGGAGTAATCAACCTAGCTTGTATCTTTTCACGTATAAGATGACAGTCCAGCTCAATATGTTTAGTACGCTCGTGAAAGACTGGGTTAGCTGTGATGTGTAAGGTTGTTTGGTTGTCACAGAATAATGTTGCAGCTTGTGGGTGATCGACGCCAAAGTCATGAAGGAGATATTTTAGTCATTGAATCTCGTATGAAGTTTGGGCCATGGCGCGATATTTAGCTTCGGCAGATGATCGAGAGATGGTGACCTGTTTCTTGCTTTTCCATGAGATAGGGGAGGAGCCAAGGAAGACATAATAACCTGGGGTAGAACGCCTAGTTATTAGACAGCTTACCCAATCCGAGTCACAATAGGCAATTAGTTGGAGAGAGCTAGAAGCAGACAATAAAAGGCCTTGGCCTGGAGTCCCTTTAAGATACTAAAGCAATCGAGTGGCAGCATTCATGTGTGGTTGTCGTGGGTCATTCATAAACTGAGTTAGAATTTACACACAATAGACAATGTCAGGGCGTGTTATTGTCAAGTACATCAAGCGTCCAACTAGACGATGATAACGAGAATGATCATCAAGTGGAGTGCCATATGAGTTTATGAGCTTTAAGTGTTGTTCCATTGGAAAGTCAATCATACGAGCTTCTAATAGCCCTAAATCATCAAGAATTTCTAACGTATATTTTCTTTGAGAAAGATATATACCTTGAGATGAGCGTGCGACTTCGATACCCAAGAAATATTTCAAGGGACCTAAGTCTTTGATGTTGAATTTGGTATTAAGATAAGCCTTTAGATTCTCAACACCTGTGTTGTTAGTGCCTGTAATAACAATATCATCTACATATACTAAAATGAAAAGTTGAACATTACCTTGTGTGTGAAAGAATAAGGAATGAGCTACCTTAGATTGAGTAAAGTCAATGTTCAAAAGTGCGTCGGCAAATTTTTGGAACCAATTTTGGCCAACTGGTTTAAGTCCATAAAGGGACTTATTCAACTGACAGACTTGGTTCTCCCCCTGATGAGAGAATCTAGGTGGAATGGTCATGTATACCTCTTCAGAAAGGCCCCCATGTAAAAAGGCATTATAGACATCCAATTGGTGAAGATTCCATCTTTTTATTATAGCAATGGCCATCAGATAACGTACTGTTACTAGTTTGGCAACTGGCACGAAGGTCTCATGAAAGTCAATTCCTTCTTGTTAAGTGTATCCTTTTGCAATTAGACGAGCTTTGTATCACTCAATTGTGCCATCTGATTTGTATTTGAGTTTGTATACCCACTTATAACCAATGTGTTTTTTTTCCAATTAGTAAGTTTGTTATGGTCCATGTATTGTTGGTTTCAAGGGCTTGAACTTCCTTGGCCATAACATCCCTCCATTGTGGTGATTTGACAGCTTGCAAGAAAGTTCTAGGTTCTATAACGTTAGTGATAGTAGCTAAAAAGGAACGATGGGATGAAGAGAATCTATCGTAATTTAAGTACTTTGAAAGAGGAAAATGCGTACTTGAGGAAGGTTTCATCGAGGGAGAATCTTGGTTTTGGGGGAACTTTGAGGTCGTGATATTTGAGCAATGAAAATCTTTTAAGTAAGCTGGTGGTTTATGGGGGCGAGTAGAACAACGCGGGGGGATGGTTATGGATTCGTCTAAGGTGGTATCATGGGATGGTCAGGTTGGTGTTAGGGAAGACTCTTGAAAGATGGAGTTGTCAGGTGGGCTCTTTTGATGTGGATCTTGGTTTTGCGAAAGAGTGTGATTCTAAAGAAATGTCATTGGCTGGTAAAGGAAGAACTTGATTGGGATTAGAGGGAGGCTTTGAGATAGACTCAAAAGGAAAAATAGTCTCAAAGAATTGAACATCTCGACTAGTAAAAATCTTATTCGAGTTAATATCATAGATGCTGTAACACCCCGCTTCCGCTGGACCCAAACCCGATATCGATGGTGATATCCGAGTCCGTGCCCTACGAGGGTGGTATGCTACATCACTAAACAATCAAAAGTCGGTATATTATTTTTTTTGCAAATATGCGCAAATCAATAACCACAAATTTGGACCCACTTTTATTCAGAAACATTTCGTTTACAAGAGTTGCCAAAATTTTGTTTTATACCAGAATTTTGATTAGCTCAAAATGAAAGCGAAACATATTACACTTTAATCAATTTCTTTTGCAAAACCCTCTCTTTTTTTGTTGAAACCAATAACATAAAGTACAGAAAGTTGATAATTAAATTGGCTCATTTTATTTTATAACC
>JAOTAY010000009.1:18710622-18722685 GCA_025629805.1 Erythroxylum baracoense | reverse complement strand
ATAATGCATGAGCATGAGATGTGTTTTCCTAATTTCTTCGATTGATCTCACGTGTACCAGTTTCTATGGTTCAACCCTTTGTATGGAAACGAGATGTTACAGATGCGATATCCCTTTTGACCAAAAGGATAGCCTAGAAAAATTTCGGGGTTAGAGCGAGCATCGAATTTATCTCTTTTATGAATGTTGTAGGCAAAACACAGGCACCTAAAAACACAGAGATTATCATATTTAGGTTTGGTGCCAAAGAGAATTTCATAAGGAGAGCATCCAGATAAGAGCGGGGATGGAATTCGGTTTATAAGGTACGCGGCAGTAAGGACACACTCTCCCCAAAACTTAAGCGGGAGATGTGCTTGAAAACGTAAAGCATGAGCTACCTTGAGTAAGTGTCTATGTTTGTGTTCGACCACTCCATTTTATTGAGGGGTACCGACATAACTAGATTGATGCAAGATGCCCTCTGATTGAAAAAGTTGTTGAAGATCATAAGCAACAAATTCAACCCTGATGTCAGTTCTAAGTTTTTGAATTTGACATTTGTGTTGAGTTTTAACAAGGGATATAAAAGCTTTAATATTTTGATTAGTCTCAGATTTGTGTTGCATCAAATAAACCCATGTAGCTCATGAAAAATCATCAACTATGGTCAAGAAATAATGAGCATCAGTATAAGAGGAAACATTATAAAGACCCTAAATATCGATATGAATTAACTAGAAAATAGTTGTGCTAGAAATCGAGCTAAGAGGAAAACTCCATCGAGTTTGTTTTGCAAAAGGAAAAATATGACACATGCAATTTTTTGAAAAAGAAATGCAAAGACTGCTTTTGGATAGATGGAGGCGTCTCGCAGAGGATATGTGACCGAGACGTCAATGCCATAAGTCGAAGTTCTTTGAGGAAAGTGAAAGTCCTGAGTAATTGTTGTTGAAATCAGGTTCAAAAATGTATAGACCATCTTGTTCCTTACCCAAACCAATCACCATCCTCATTGACAGGTCCTGCAAAACACCTCTATCATGGTAAAAAATAACAACACAATTTAACGCTTTGGTGAGCTTGCTTACTGAGAGTAGATTGTGCTTGAAAGAAGTGATGTATAAAACATTATCAACATTTAGACTAGAGCTTATTTTAGCAAAACCAATATGATTGATTTGTTCCTTTTGACCATCAGGTAAGGTGACCATGTGAGGAGTGGCAAATTCAGTAGAGGAAGTTAGAAGTGATTGATCTGAAATCATATGATCTGTAGCTCCAATATTGATGACCCATAATTTTGAAAACTTGGTGAGAAAAGCAAGAGACGTACCTGCTAAATTGGTTGCAGTTTGTGAACTACCCGAAGGGATGAGACTGAGCAACTTGTTGACTTGCTCTTGAGTGAGTTTTGGAGTTACAGAAGTCTTACTAGAGGGACCAACATTACCATCAATTATCTCACTTTGTGTGCCTAAAGCATTGGCTGCGTAGTGAGAAGCACAAGATCATCCCTGTAGAGAAGACTTGGAAATAGAACCACCTTGTTTCTTCTGCTTATATTTCAATTTGTTGCACTCTTCAATAGTGTGATTATTTTTCTTGCAATAACGACAAAATTTCTGGGTTTGAGTATTAGAACGAGTGCCATATTTTGTGTTTTGTGAAACAGCCAGAGTTGTTTTTTTTAAGGGTTTGGGAATTAACAGAAGATTTCATTGTCATTCTTTTTATAGAAGTAGGTTGTAAGCTTTGTTGACAGATGGTAGAGGATCCATAAGGAGAATTTGACTGCGAAGCGCACCATAAAATTCATTCAAACCCATTAAAAATTGCATTAAGCGTTGTTAAGCTTCAAGTTGAGATATGGATTTGGATGTACCACATGTGCATAGACTAACCTTGGACAGTTCAGATAATTCATCCCAAAATGATTTAAGTTTACCGTAATAGATAATTATGGAAGATGTACCTTGTTGATTTGTGGCAATAGCATGAGTGAGTTCAAAGATACGAGGTGCGTTGCTTTGTGAGAAGTGCTCTTCTAAGTCTTTCCATATCTCAAAAGCAGATGAGCCACATAGGATCCTATCTACAATGTCTGGTGAGATCACGTTCAGTATCCATGATACCACCATGTCGTTTGCACGATCCCAAAGTGGGTAATCTCGAGATGTAGTGGAGGGCTGTGACAGGGTCCCATTTACAAGATCGAATTTGTTCTTGGCATTTAGAGTCATTTTCATGGCACGAGACTAGTTATAATAATTGTCCCCAGTCAATGGTTTGGACAGAAGGATGGCACCTGGATTATCTAATGGATTGATGGTGTAAGGAGAGAGCAAGTTTTGATCAACAGAAACATTTTCTTGACTATTTGAAGCACTTGAAGTTTCTGAATCAAGAGAAAACTGGTATTTGTCATGATAAAGGAAGCTGGAGATGTTTGAACATAATGAAATTGTAGAGAAGAAAGTTAATTCTCTGATACCATGTTAATATTTAAGAAAGAGCCAAAAGACTTTCTTTCATTCCTTTCAATAGTTGAATATATACACGATTGAATATGCTATACAAGGAAAGAAAACTATGTCTAAGCTAATGAATTCCTGCAATCAAGGAATTTGCAGACAACCGCTGGAGATATGCATTTGACATTCATACAAGGGAAGTTGATAATATTGCGATGATAATGGTTATGATTCTTCAGGAATCTCATCAAACTAATCTATGGACTTTTGCCCGCACGACTTAATTAATGTTATTCAAAATTCTTGGCACTTTGGTTCATGTAAAGAAAGAAGGGGATATAGAGAAAGAGGGAGGAGGGTAGTACAAGATTTGAAGAAAGCCAAGGAAAAATGTGAAGGTGAAGAAAGCTGGTTGGTTGGAGAAGAGAAGCAAAGAGAGGAAGGAGGAGGAGGAGCAAGTGAAGACTTTGGCTCTCTTTTGGTTACAGAAAGGTGTCTAATCTTTTGAGACCCAACCAGTTTTTGGCTATTCGATATTTTAACTTATGACTCAATGAAAGTTCTTTAAAATCTCCCAACCCTTTCTAAAATTGAAATCTAATTCTACATTTGATCAGGAAGAAGAAGCAAACCAAAATCCTGGAAAGTTCAACATTTTATGGTATGTTGTAGAATAGAAATTCTATTTCTATTGTATTCCTAGCATTTATGTATTCTTGTGTTTGGTTAGAAAAAGTGATTAGAATAACTAATATGAGGTTTTGTTATTCCTTAATCATGGGGAATAGCTAAAGAACACTATATCTTGTCTTTAGCTATTCTATACCATGGGGAATGATGATGATGATAATGATGATGATGATGATGATGATAATAATGATGATAATAATAATAATTTATAATAGTAATAAAATTAATAATTAGTAGAAAATTAACAATAATAATAATTATTAATAGTACGAATAATAAAATTAATAAGAATAATAAAATTAATAATAATAATAATTAAAAAATTAATAATGACGACGACGACGACGATAATAATAATAATAATAATAATAATACGAATAATAAAATTAATAAGAATAATAAAATTAATAATAATAATAATTAAAAATTAATAATGACGACGACGACGACGACGATGACGATGACGATGACGATGACGATAATAATAATAATAATAATAATAATAATAATAATAATAATTGTTATTAAGAAGGAGAAGAAGAAAATTATTAATAATAAAGAATTTAATAATAATAATAATAATAATAATAATAATAATAAAGATATTTTCATTTTTTTTGGTTATTCCTTTGTCATTCTAAGTTTTTATTTTTAAACAAAACATTGGCATATAAATTCTTTAACAGTAAACCAAATAAAGTAATACCTATTCTATTTTATTCCTCGTAATAACCATTTTATTCTTTATATATTCTATTCCTTGAACCAAACAGGTCATTAGAGTTAAAAAACTTGTTTGTTTGTTTCTCAACAATCAGGAAGTCTTATTAATGTATAAATAGTGAATTTTTTTCTATAAATTTTATTTTAAAATATTTTAATAATAATTTGTTAAATTATTTTAATATAAATTATTGCATAACTAATTATTAAACATGTTTCATTTATGTGAGTCATTTGGAAGCTATTTCTTTACTAGTTAGGAGTAAGGTTGCATACTATTAGACCTTCTCAAATCTTCTGTTTTAGTGAGATTTCTACTGGTTGTTATTGTTGTTTTAATTATTAAAAATGTAATAAAATTAATAATAAAACTATATTTAAATAACTCTATAAAATTTATTAAAAATTATTTTTAACATTTTGATACCATATAATATATTCGACACAATTTTAAAAAATGTTTATTTTAGAAAAATGAGTAAAATTACAAAAAGAAAACATCTTAATCTTTTATTCTATTATTAATTGGGTTTTCTTGAAGCCAGCACAGTAATCTTCTGGGATAAATCAGGACCATTGGATCCTTGAATAGCCCCACCTGGCGCGTCCAAAGCACTATTACTTTAATGATCTGAAAGGACAAGACTAAAGTAAGTATATACGAAAGCTAAGGTACCACTTCGTCCAAGTGGCCTTAAGAACGTTGTACCAAATCGGTGCGTCTCTTTTAAAATCCCCCATCATCAGTTTCCATTTCCTCATCAAAACTAGCCGTTAAAACTCTCGCTTCCTCTTTTATTACTTCCTAGTCCTCTTCAATGGCAGCTTCTGCGGATTCACCATCCCCTTCTAACGTCAGCCATGTACGTTTTCGTCTTCTTACCACTTATTGCTGTCACAAATTTGTAAGCTTTCTGCGTTGCATGTCGTTTACGTTGGATTTTTGCTTGCAGGACACAGGCTTGATGGGTTCTTCTCCTCTCGCCAACCTATCATCGGACAAGTGTTTTTGGAGCGCTCTCAGGAACCGAGTCGATGCGTTGCTTGAAGATAGACAGAACAAGGTCGCAACAGGATTAGGCGATCTGGACAAAGATGTGAGTTTCAAATCAAGTTCTGATTTTTCTGGTCCAGTTTGGTTCCGGATTTAGGGACCTTTATAAAGTAATCTTCTTTCTCAAATTTTTTAGAGCATAGAAGTGTCGAATAGATCTAAGAAAATGAACGAGGACTCGTTGCTTTTGCTTAGGGGGTTTGATTCCATTGCCCACACTCTCTCTAAGCTCTCCAACAATATTGACAGCGCTCTTCAGGTAAACTCAAGCTCCAGTTTAACCTTTGAAACTTCTTTACTACTTGTCGAATTGGACCAAGAATATCAAAAGTTTAGGTTTCTGTGATTTTAGGGTCAAAATTTTCATGCACAATAGGATACCACTTCCTTTCTTTTCATTTGCAAGCTTCTTTAAAGAGATAAAAGACGTGGTTTATCAGTCAGAGCAGATTTGGATCTTGCAAATTCGTATCTGTAATATTTTTGCATCAAGGACAAGGAGTTCCCATCCGACTGTATTTTGACCATTCAAACTTCAATGAACTTACTCTGCCTCGGTTATTTATATTTTCAGGGAGCTAGAACTTTGGCAGAACCACCCACATTGAGTGAAATGTTCCACTGCAACCTCAAGAGTTCGGAGACTCCACAAGGGGATGCAGAAGAGCAACAACGTGAGGAAGCTGAAGGAGAGAAAAAGAAAGGTTTGAAAAGGAAGTTTAATTCAAGTGATGATGGTGGTGTGGATCAAGGAAATGAACCAAAGAAGGAAAATGACCAAAGTCCCAAAGCTAGGAAGCTTAAGAAGGCCAAAAATGTTGGTTTCTTCTTTTTGTATACTGTAATTTCATCTATTATTATTATTATTATTAGGCTTTAAATGTTTGCTGATTGGCAATCATTGGATGTCTTTCCCAGCTTGCAATTTCCTTGGCATCAAAAGCTGCTTCACTTGCTAGGGAATTGAAGTCCATCAAATCTGATTTATGTTTTGTACAAGAAAGATGTGCTCTGCTTGAAGAGCAGAACAGCAGACTCAGAGAAGGGTTTGCCGATGGCATTAGACCTGAAGAAGATGACATGGTAAAGCTCTTTCTATATTACAAAAAACCGCTTGTTGCTTATATAAACTTCATTAGATGGTAGTAAGAATGTTAAAATCAATCTCTGAACAATTATGTTAAACTTGTTGAATCAACAGTAGAACCTGCTAGGAGTATGAATTGTTAATCAAGACTGGTTTTTGTTACAGATGAGGCTTCAAATGGAGGCATTGCTTGCAGAAAAATCAAGGTTAGCTAATGAAAACGCAAACCTTGTAAGAGAAAACCAGTGCCTTCGCCAGCTTGTGGAGTACCACCAACTTACGACTCAAGATCTCTCTGCATCATATGAGCAAATCATACGCGGAATATGCTTAGATTTTTCTTCTCCAAGTCCTACTGCCAAAGAGGCACATAATGCGGATAATAAGGGAGAGGCAGAAACTCCTCAGACAAATATATTTGGCTTCTCTACTTGTCTTGTTGAGTTATTTGAAAAAGAATAGCAGTCGTTGTTGATGCTGGAATATTCTAACTGCCGAATACTTCAATCATCTGACTCAGTATTCAGCTTCACTTCCAAACTAAACTTTACACGAGCAGGATATAATGGGATAGCTCATGGATAACTGCTATCCTCCCAATTTTGGATTTGGACTTGGAGGCTTATATAAGTAATTTGTGTATATCCTCTCGATTTTGGGGTGTTGTATATTGTCTTTGAATGGAAGTGTGAAAATAATAAGCAAGTGTGACTTTTGGAACTTGGAACAATTTTCTTTTCTCTTTGCTCGTTAGGGTGTCATCCCAGAACTGTTTATTTTCTTCTTTCTGAAATAGAAACAAGCCCTTTTCCTTAAAAGCTTATAAACAGACCATCTCCACTAAATTAAAAGCTTAAGGACAAATGGAGCCACATACGATTGCCTGAAAAGGCATTCATTAGTTAATTAAGTGAGATGCTTCCAGTTATTAACTCAACTGATATAAAACTAAATTTCCAGCATGTAACTCTCATCTTCAAACATCCTAAAGTACACAAATTGAGTCCATAACAAGTTGCTCCATTTCTCCACAAAACTGCTTGTCAGGTCACAGCCCTGTGGGATATATAAATAACGGATAGGGAGCATGCCAACATCTTGACATACATTCCGATCTCTGTGACAAACACAAACATCGATGTGAACGGAGAGTACAGAAACTTAGACATGAAACATGAGAAACTTGGAAACACAAACATAAATCAGTGCTTTCCAGTGTCTGAGGAAAGTCTTGTTCTCTTAGCAGAATTCTTGAGTTGGAGGCCAGGGTCCAATGCAGTAAGAGCGCCTTGGATTGCTTCAGATGATGCATTAACTGCAACTTCATGTGCTTTTGTAAGACTTGAAAGCACAAGCATATCTTTCCACTTCTCCACCATTTCAAAGCATACAGTATTTTGTTTCTCATACTGCAGAAAAGAAGTAAAATTAAGGGTTTGTTTCTCTTTACTTTACAAAAACAAAGGAGTTCTTTATGCCCTCATTCTTGTGGAAAAAAATTACTAGACAGTACCTTAATAAAGCATGCATGTCTGAATCCTATTACCTAACCTCTACTTCAAAAGTGACGATTAGATAGTAATTTCAGTTGATTCTATCTTTGCATTATTCGACATAAAATTTCAGTTGATTCTATGATTTGCATTGACTGTTATTGAAATAATTTGGAGAATAGTCCATTACAATGCTAATGTATGACACTGGTCAAAAAATGTAAGTGATTTTAATAACTCATAGAACACCTAAACTTATTTTAAAATAGTTCCTTTAAGTTATTCTGATGCATTCAACTAGAGCTTGCAGAAGATAAAGAGACTCAGATGCAGAAGAAGCAAATCCTCTTTTCGATAATAGCAATTAAGATGGCACTCAATTAAAAACATAAACCAGCAGAAAGTATCAAGTTGTGGAAGTCAAAAAGCATACAACTTCAAGTTTGCCTAGAGCATTTTCCAACTTATTGGTCAGCTGATTATTTTTCTCCAATAAATCTTCAACCTACAAATAACAGAAATAAAGATAACCAAGACAGGTAAGAACTTTTAGCAAAATGGTAAGCAAGACATGATGATACTAGCTATACATAACCTTCTTTCGGGATTCTATGTAAAGGCCTTTATACGAAATATCTACAATACCAGAGCTTTCACCATACAGTGGTCTCCGTTTTGCCTGCTCCAAAATCAATAAACATGACGTCAATGATGTAGAAATTAGAAATAAGAAGCATGAGAAACACAACATTAGGAGAGTTGGTTCCATGCCTTGGACAATAATGCATCTAAGGCCTTCTGTTGACTCTCTAAAAGTTGTTCAAGATAGTGAGCTTTTGATTCCAAGTTTTCCTTACTCAAACTAGCCTGTGGCAGTTCTTCATCTGTAGGTTCAACCTCTTCGTCGGTGTCACTAAGAGTTATCTCTCTAATCACACAGTTGACATCCTGGCTTTCCTGCGGCACAACAGTTAGAAGACGTTGAGAACGTCTCACACTCCCTGTGGTCTTTGCTAACGTTCTTGAGAAAACTTTGATTGATTTTGCTTGACTTTTAGGCTCTGATTCCACCTTCTCAAGTGTAACATTTGAGCTTTCCGGTTTGGTCTCTAAGCTCTCAGAAATATTGTCATTACTTTGATGCTTCAACTGTAATCCGTTAACAGAAGCATTTGTGTTATCGAGCTTCAATCCCCCGAAAATACAAATTGAGATATCAGTTTACAGTTTCCAAACTTGCAGTAATCAAGACAACATATTGTTCATAAGTTTTGCAAGCAATACAAACTACGAGGTTACATTCTCATGGTTTTATTTACCATCCTCAATCTCATATTTAAAAATTTAAAACGCAGAAAAAGGCCTTCAACAAATCATTACCCCTCTCCTAAACCCGAAAAGTAAGAGCCCCATAACTGGAGACATCCAATTTCAAAGTTCCCCCTTTTTCATCAATAATGCTTATCTATTTTCACTTCTCAAAAGCCAAAAGACGCGTTCTTTGGCAAAAAGATAACCGGAAGAGTGACATGCAAAAGAAAAAACAGGCAAGAAAAACAATATAAAATAAGGTTTTTATATATGTTGAAAAAGTTCTTTTCTTTAATCAAACAAGTGATCACATGGCCAACAAGAACATATAAACAATATCTACCCTGTAATCAAATTAAAAAAGAAACAGAAAGAGGAGGTTAGTGTTGGTTTTACCATGCCAGCTTTCTCTGCAAGCTTCGCAGCATTCGACTTCCTAACCATTTTCCTTTTCTTCAATTGCTCGCCTGAAAGAGACCGATCTTTCGCTTTCTTCAATTACTCACAGTAAAGAGATCAATGTCCTAAAATGGAAGTGGGGTTCAAGAGTGAAGACACTGACAACAGTACGGCGTACTTCGGTAACTTATGCGCAACCTCGTAAACCCTTTTTGACCATAGTTTTAAATTTATTTGTCGACGAAATAATATATTCCCTATTTTTCACATATTTATTAAATAGATTTTCATAAAAATACGTAATAACCATAATTCAAACTATAGCACATATTTTAATTAAAATATATGATATTTTCGATGTAAATATAATTTCATCAACAAGTATAATTTTCTCCATGTAAATAAAGTAAAAAAAACTCAAGACATTAGAAAACTTTGAATATGTTATCTCTAATTTAAAAAATAGACATTTGGGGAATGAAATGGATTTCTTTATAATCTCCTTAAGATTATGTGACGAGTCAAATTGAATGAAATCACTTAGGATCCAAACCATGTTTGGCATCAATCCTCTTAACAAAAACATTCGTAGAAGGTGAATGATGTTTCACTAAAATTTTAACATCATTATTTAGGGGCATATTCGTTCTTTAATATTATTTTAGTTTCCTATGTCACACATCAATGTGCCGAAATAAAGTATGAGATGACACTTTTGTTATTTTAAAATAATGGAAAATTATTTGATTAATTAAATACTAAAACTATTTAAATAGTTAGCTATAATTCAACAAAAAAAGACCTTGAAATGTTATGAACCTTAATTGTGTAATATCCCTAGTTGATCTAACCTAAATTTCTAAATCCTGTAATTTAATGGAAATATAATGATAATCCCGTGACCGATGAGGGTTATGGTCCCTCTTTGTTTAAACATGCCAATCTTCCTTTTTTTAAGTTTATTTTTAGTTTTCATAATGATATCAACAATTTTTTTTTTAAATGTTTGGTAGCTTGAGGATTAGAGAGGAGTGTGGTTCCGCCTTGTCTAATTGTTGGCCTTGTTTCGTAAATGACTTATCAGCCACTTTTTTGGTGATTGAAATATTTTAGGTCTTTGACCATATCAAACTATTGATAATTATGTTTATAATCAGTAAATTGAGTTGGTGGATTAAACCCAATCCGCTGATTTTGAAAATACTTGAAATTAATGAACTAAAAGAATACTATTATATTTAAAAGTTATTATAAATTACTAAGAGATAAAGATAGAGATAGAGATAGAGATAGAGATAATAAGTTTATTATTTAAATTTAATATTTTTAATTTTAATTTTTGAAGTTGAATTAATATTAAATTTACTTTAAATGATGATGTTGACTTCTTTTGTCTATCTAAATTCTTATGAGAATATTCAAAGAAATACTAAGATATAATATTTATGGTCTTATAAACCTTTTTTTTCCGTCATGTCCTTGTAAGTAATTTTACATATAAACAACTAATACTAAACAGTTAGTTTTACCAAACATCTTTAAATAAACATGTGATGTTATCCACTAGTCAAATCGGTTATATTAATTCACTGCCAGCTAACCTATGATAGAATCAGCTAACAGCTAATGCAATCCGCTAATTGCTAAACAAGGCCATTAAGTTTTTGTCTCTCTGGTACTCCATGTATCTAGTATTGCAGTGACATGAGAGTGTTGTGGTCCCTCTTTATGTAAACAATTTAGGTTTAATTTGTTTGAAGTAGATTTTGGTTTAATAACTTTACGAAATGAACAATTTTATTTTTTATTCTAATCGATAAATATTTTCAACATTTTAGAATCAAAGTGAAGATTTGGTGACCCATGTTGCGTTGGATTGTTTGTTTGCTCTGAGATATAAAAAAACATTTTATTCTAACTACCTTATAATTTTAGTTTGAGGAAAAGATCATTTTATATAGCTATCAATAGACTGTCTTGTCTTTGCCTTTAGCTATTATTCCTATCTTCATTTTTGTAACATGTCTCTATTATAAAGAGACCATATCAAATTGGAATTGTAATTTAAGTAACTTGAGAAAAAGTAATTGTTACTTAATTTACTTGAAATGTGTCCTTATACTTTTCTAGCATATGTATAGTCACTATGGCATATGGGTGGTTATATAGGACCTTAATATGACCAATAATTATTCATGCATAAATTTTGATATTCTAGTATTTAATTTAATGTTTTTTGCATAATTTGCTATAGTTAATTTAGTCAATATCACTTATTACTGTTAGAATGAGTTTTAGAGTTTTTTTATTAGCAATATGTCTGAATTACACTTTATTACATACTTTATATATGTTATGTTACATATTTTGATAGATATTTTGTACATGTTTTGTTACATACTTAGTTATATGATTTACATATGTTTTTACATACTTTATTACAAACATTGGTCCTTTTGAAACCAACAACTTATATACTTTAATAGAAGTATTAGTACTATGTAACACCCCATGTTAGAGCTTAGAAAATTTAGGAATTTACAGTACATCATATGCTTTCCATAATTGAGTATTCGCTAATATATGCATATGAATTTTTAACTTATGCAAATAAGTGTACATGCATTTATTGACATTTTCGGGTAAATTTGATTTATAAGTGAAAATTATGGATTAAATTGAAGTGTATTAATTATGATTTGGAAATTTTGATATATTTTGGAATATGTATATATATATATATATATATATAATAGGTGACAAATGGACTAGTACTTAAGTGACAAATGGATCCATTCTTGTGTGACAAGTGGACCAATACTTAGGAGACATATGGACTGATTAATTGGTGAC
>JAOTAY010000009.1:18674747-18707338 GCA_025629805.1 Erythroxylum baracoense | reverse complement strand
TGATGTTAATGAATTATGAATTATGTATGGATGAATTTGAGTGGACATATGAATTTGCGTATGGATAAGATTGAGTTAAAATTAGGTATACTTGAAAAAGCTATCGATTAGAGATGATGAATTTTTGAACAGAAATTGTGGTTACATATAAGCAAGATGCGTTATGGTATAAAAGTATGATGATGAATAAATAATGGTTAAGGTGTTTTTCATTAGATTACGCCCACGTTATATGACTTCAGATAGTTTGCTAGTAAGATTTCTTTGAAATAACCCTATAGGGTAATAAGCACACATTCTATGATATTCTAGATGGTTGGGCTCCAGAAATGGGATTCAACAGTTGTGGTATCAGAGCACGAGTTAGACTCCGAAAACAGGGTCTAACATTTAAGCTGTAATTAACTTCTAATGGCTTCTACAGAGTTGTTACCTATAAAATCTTCTCGATTAGATATCTAAAGAGAAAGTTAGACTAAATTCCATACTAATCTTTTAAATCAACTTCTATGAAGCAATGAACTAAACATAGGAAAATGTTGTACAATATATAAAACATGTTATACAAGTTCCAAATACGAATTAATTCAACCCTAAATAACATATAATATATAAACGTATCATCGTGTTTATCAAGTCAATTTAAAAGTCTAGGGTTCAAATATAAACGAGAGAGAGACATGATGGGGAAACAAAGAGATGGCTTCACATCATTAGAGAGATGAATTAGACCAAATTGAGACAAAAACAAAATAACTTTAAAGAGAAAGGAAAGAATTTCCATAAAGATTCAATTGAAGAATATCAGGATTTCAAGATCGATGATAATGAGTTCTTTTATCTTGTGTTCTTTCTTGGTTGTTATTGGTTTTCTTTATTTTATTATGAAGTAAATTGGGATATATTTAGATGAAATGAACTTTAAAAGTATTTGCTTAGATTGATTCTTTGATTTTAAATTATTCATGATTACTTCTTGTATTTGAATTGAAATTTGCTAGCATTTTGATTTAATTTTATATTTTATATATACGGATTAAAAAAACATATGAATCATGACATGAATAATAAAAGTTATTTAAAATTTTAGAAATAATAACAAATAAATCTTCCAGATTAGAGTCATATCTAACAACGAAATTTATAGAACAAGTTAATGCATTTTTAGGGGTTTTAATTAGTTAGATATTTCGATCAATTAATTAAGGATAAGAGTTGTATCTACTGAAAAAGAATATGATATAACTTTAAATTTTCTACTGGTCTAAGAACTAGTATTAGTAACTGAATCAAGATAAATATAAGTATAGAAAGCTTCTATGAGAATTCTACATTTGGATCTTGTTTATCAATTGATTACTTCATTCTCTTTTATTGATTTGATATGTTGTTCTATATTGATAATTTTAGTTTAGCTCATCCTTCATTTTAAATCAATCATTAAAAAGTCATATATTACTAATTGTTCCGTGCACATGGCTACTGATCTTTAGTATTGTTCAAAAATTACAGAATTAGTAATTTAATCTAAGTTAGAATTAATTGTAAAGTTTTAGAAAATTTAACGTCTAAAGTAATAACTGAATTCGAAAGGAAATAAAGTAATAAAGAGAATTGTGTTCAGATCCATGAAATCACGTCGTCAAATAGAGGAACAACAAATCTCATCTTCATGAAATTATGTATCATATTGTGGTCATGACAAAATAAAACGTTGTGTAAAAAAGATGAGATTTTTATTACTCTTGATTTGCCAATTCTCTTTCTATAACTTTTCTAGTCTAATTTTAATTATCTAGAACGATCTTAACTAGAAAACAAAACTTTATAATGACTGAAGCAATAAAACAATAAAGACATTAAATTCCATATAAAAAGGAAATAGCATATCGAACTCTACCATGTGTATGTGCATCCACGTACCAGAACAGGTCTTCCTGATGGTGAGCTTGTAAACCACTAAGATCTCAAGAGCATAAACTGCCTCGGCAGTAAGATAAAATTAGTCAGGAGCTTTCATCCTTAAACCTTAACCCCACCACTGCACTCAGAGCAACTAGCACTGTCGTCTTTTTTATCTTAACATAATGAAATTATGTATCATAATAAAAGCAAAATATAAAAACTTAACATAATGAAAACAAAATATAAAAACTTAACATAAAGGAAAGAGTATAAGTAAAGATTAATGAGAAGTTATCAATAGCTCATCTAATCTTGCTCTAAATCCTCTTTTGAAGGCTAATAAAGAGTAAAAACATATATAAAAAAGGTAAGGTGGTTATCAAACACCTCCTATAGATTAAACCTGATATAAGTATTTATAGTTACGGTTTACAAAAGTAAAGTCCTAGAAGGCTTGAACTTAAGAAATAACATCTTCTTAAAAATTATGCATACGAACCAATCGAACCAATGTCCACACGTAAAATAACATGTAAAATATAGACCTATCATTTTGTTTGTCAGCAAGAAAATAACTACACATCATTGGAGACACAACTTAGGGCATATTGAGACAAAAATAAAATATTGAGAGAAAAGAATAAATTTCCATCAAGCCTCCATTGAAGGATATTAGGATTTTAAAATCTATGATAATGAGTTCTTTTATTTTGTGTTCTTTCTTGATTATTGTTGGTTTTCTTTGTCTTAGTGTAAAGTAAATTAAGATACATCTAAATCAAATGAGCCTTATAACTATTTGTTTGGATTGATTCTTTAATTTAATGAAAGATCCAACTTATCTTATAAATTGTCCATGATTACTTTTTATATTTGAATTGAATTTTGCCAATATTTTGATTTAATTTTAGATTTTATATATAAAGATTCAGAAGTTATGCGTATGAATAGATCATGATATGAATAATATGATTTATAAAGAATCCTACAAAAAAGGATACATAAACCTTCTAGATTATAGTCACATCTAAGAACAAAAGTTATAGAAAAAGTTAATGCATTCTTAAGGCCATATTGTTTCTATTTATATTTTTGGTTTTTTTTAAAATTTAGTAAAAAATATGTTTATTTGAGCTTTTGGTTATGGTTTCTTCTAGTTTTCAAAATTTATGTAAATCACAAAAAGTGGTTTGTTTTGTTTATATTTTTTATAATCAAATTTACTATCAATTAAATATATATTATTTAATTATTTAATATATTAATGATTAATAATAATATAAATAATTCAGTTTTATAATATTATTATTTAATTAAAATTATAAATAATTTAATTTTATTTAATAATTTATTTATTTATTGTAATTAAATTAAAAATTTTAATTTAATCATTATTAAATTAAATTTAAAATGTCATTCAATTTATAAATTTTAAATAAAATTTTTATTTAATAATTAAAATATTTTTAAATTAAAAATTAATTTATAAATAAAATTTATTTCATAAGCTATTTATTTTATTAAATAAAATAATTTTTGTTAATAATTTATTAATATATATATTATATAAGAGATTAAAATAAATGTAATTTATTAAAAATAGATTATCTTTAAGTTTTATCCAATATGTAATTATCATTAGTATTAAAAATATAACTACATTGACACTAATAACCAAATAATCTTTCTTTTTATTTAAAATAAAAATAAAAACTAAAAACTACAATAAAAAAATTGAAGTGAAATCAAACATTCCTTAAAAGTATACATCTTACACCAAATTCTAAAACAATTTTTGTTAAATATTAACTTTTGACTAAAATTTGATAAAATTATTTTAACGAAAATTTTTAAAGATAATGAATTCATAAGTATTAAAATTTTTGAGATTTTTAAAACAATTTTCAATTTAGTTAAATATTTGAAAATAAATTATATCATTTCATTCAAAAAAAATTATCTATAACAGCTTGGTCATCTGGCCTACATTTTGGCTTGCTGTCAAAATGGAAACCTTAACATTCAAGTGAAACTAGGCTAGTCGGTAAAGTCCTCTTACTGATCTATTTGCCAACAATAATCAAGTCATTGTGAAACACGCAAGCGTTAATTTGCACTTTTACGTGTGTAGTTAATACGGTAGATGGTGTCACGACAGAGAGTGTATATTCCAAAAAAAATGGAGTTGATAATGAACTAGTCGACGTTGGGCTTGGAGAGATGGATGGTGACTACTACTGTTTGTAGGTGGGCCGTCCGGGAACTGGTTAATGTCAGGGGGTAATGCAGTTCACGACAGTAGTTTCGTGGGGAAAAAATATTCAAATTCCCAGGAGGGGTGAAAAGCAAAGTGAACTGGTCTCCAGACAAGCAAGTTGAAAAGGTACTGAAGTTCAAATAAGAGTCAGTTAAATTGTCCAGGTTCCACCATTCACATCATAAGAATTATTTTTTAAATAACATTTTAATTGAGTGATTCAATTTTTTAAAAACTTTATAACTGAGGGGTCAAAATCCAACCCCTACTGCCATTCTTAATCCTCTTTGGTGATCGAGTAGAACTAAGATGACGTTGGTTATAGTAGGAAATCGAACATCACAATATCAACTATTTTTAATAGTTATTACGTTTATGATGGTACTCTAAAAGAGTTAGTTCACATAAACTAAAGGGTGACAAAAATCTTCCAATCCATTGTAGTGATCACTGGCATAAGATATTATCAGCACAAAAATTTATTAGGCCTAACAATGGAACAAACCATGCCAACAAGACAACTGATAAGAAAGAATGCTAGTTAATTTAGACAAGGATTTAAATGGGAACACCAAAGAATATATCAGCAATTTATAGACTGTATGTACACTTCTTCCATCATCAATTGAGGTTTCCAAAACTGGGTTTCCTGCGATTGACTTTGCAGAGGCAGAAAACTAGCAGAATTCGTATTTATATCTACCTAACTGGAAGAATTCTTCCTTGCATTATAGGCCCGAAAAGCTGCCAGTCCAATGACTGCAGAAGCAGCTCCAACTGTAAATTTAAACGAGAACCCAGATAAAGTCAATCAAACTCAAACGCCAAAATATATAATTTAACAGCAGTGTCATGCATGTTCATCAAATAAGGCATGGAGATAAAAATAAATGAGTTGTGAATTGGGAAAACACCTGACATAAACAGGAGAGAGTGATTAACAAGTTGGCGAAATTGCCTGCGTTTCCTCCCAGACTCAGTTTCAGGAACATACAAATGAGGTTGTTGAGCCGCACTTAAAATTCTAGAGAATATGTTATTTAGATCTCCAAGTTTCGTACTAAGAGGAATAGGAGGTTGTATTCCTAACTCCTGACAGACCTAAATGCAGTTTAAACCAGTGTAAGAATAGTATCAAAAAAGTGAACGAATAATAGTAACCAACAAGTTCAAACAAGGATAAAGGATGATTTTTTAATTAGTTTTATGTACCACTAACGAAGCTTGAACTGCCAATGGATATGGATCCAAGTCATCCTTAGCAGCAACAAGGAGGCAAGGGACCCCATAACCACTTTCTTCTCCTCGTCTAGCAACATCCATAAGTAGTTCCCTCGATCTTTTCCAAGAATATTTATCTGAACTGCAGAAAGAAATTTAGACTTACACCATTGGCGTGTATATGATCAAGGAAACCGGAGTAGAAAGAATATGAGGAAATTTGACATACCAAAGGCATCTATATTCATTCACAATAAACCAGGTTTAAATTTTTGAGTGACAAAAGAAAAGAAAGTGGAATAGGGATGAAGAGTTCATTGGCATTACGTATGCAACCAGCAAGGTGTGGAAAGATGATGAAGGTGCCAATTAAAGAATTGGGTAAAAGGAGGGACAAGAAGCACTTACTGAACTACAAAATATGTATCCCCAGGGGGTAAATGAGACCATCTAGTATCTACTTACAAACATGGGAAAGTCGAACTTGTTTTCTTAATCACAAGAACTCACCTGTCAAAGACAAATACAGCAACATCACAAGCTGCCAAAGATTCCCTATGGGACAGAAACTGATCGGCTCCATCTTCTGGTATTTCTCGCAAAATAAGAGTCTTATTACTACCCTGTAAGCAATTACATGGAAAAGATCACTGAGCTTAATCACAGATAGAACTGTCTTTACTTCCCAAACAATGATCAACAATACTGTGCATTTAGAATAAAATTATAACATCTATCTACGAAAAATTGTTTATACCAATTGAACTCACCCCAAGTTGATCAACGACATTAGTCGCATACTGCTCATCATTTGTTTGATAGTAATTTCCTGAGAATGGCCTGAAGTCAGAATTTGCATCAAAAGATTTAGTATCGCTTCCTTAGAGGAAAGAGGATAAAAAAAGCCCACAAGTATTAAACGCAAAATTAGATCTTTCAGGAAAGATGATAAAGCTCTAAAGGCAACAAACAAAGAGTAAAACAGTGTCAAGTCACTGACAAGCATATCAATACCTTTCCAAGAAAGAATTCAACAAGGAAGATTTTCCAGCTTTTTTAGGGCCAAAAACTAAGCACTGGAAAACATTTCTCTCAGTCTTTTGCTTCTTACGATCAACTGATCTTCTCCTAGTAACATGGAGAGCAGAAGCAGGATTTCCACCATATCCAATGTATATCAAATTGGCCAAACTACGCTGAGGATCCAGTAGTGTCATAAGAGCCCACTGCAAACACAAGTTTAATTATGACGTTATAGTTTTGATCGATTATGGAGCTACACACAATTTTATTAGTGAAGGATTTTTAGGAAAACTTCAGATCTCAATTACAGAAACGGCTGGCTATGGGGTGGGGATGGGCACCAGAATTTCTATTCCCACAGGGCATTTGTCGTGGGATAATGCTGAAAATGCAGGTCACAATTGTTGAGGATTTGTTTTGCCTTTTGATATCGGTAGCTCCGATGTTATCCTGGGACTCAAATGGTTCTTTGCAGTACCTCATACTAATTTTGATTGGCACATACGATCCTTGAAAATTTCGATGGATGGCAAAATCGTAACATTGCAAGGGGAACCCCAGCCTGAGCAAGTCAGTGATTTCCCTTAAAACTATGGCGAAGACAATTCAACAGGAAGGGCAAAAGTGTTGGTCGAACTTGGGTGGATGACACTCTAAGATGAGGGATCTACAATCCCAATTCCAACAAAGGTACAAAATGTGATTGAGGAGTTATGAGAAGTCTTCAATTGGCCCAATGAATTGCCACCTTAGAGGGATAAAAGCCATGAGATTACTCTAAAGCCTAGCACTGCCCTGATTAGTGATGAACCCTACCATTATCCACATGCCCAAAAAGACGAGATGGAGAGGTTGGTTGGACAAAAGTTAGTGGCTAGAATTATTCAATCGAGTGTGAGGCCATTTTTAAGTTTGACGTTGTTAGGAAGGAGAAGAGTTGGAGGTTTTGCGTTGACTATTGGGCATTAAACAAAGCAATAGTACCTGATCGATTTCCAATCTTGACAATTGATGAGTTATTTGATGAATTGAAGGGATCTCGTCTATCCTCAAAACTAGATTTAAAGTCAAGATATTACCAAATAAGGGTGAAGATTGAAGATGTACCAAAAATAGCTTTCTGTACCCACGAGGGCCTCTATAAAGGCCTTGCAAATGCCCTAGCCACTTTTAAATTGGTGATGAATTGGGTGTTTAAACTAATGTTGAGTAGAGGAATGTTGGAGTTCTTTGACGATATACTAGTTTATAGCACCTCTTTAGATTGTCATCTACAACACCTTAGGTAGGCACTCTCTCTTCCAAAGGCTTATTGATTATTTGTAACCTTAAAAAGTGTTGTTTCTTTCAAACTCGCCTGGTGATTTCAAAATCTTCCCCCGCTCATTCCAACAACCAAGCTCCATAGGAGTTTGATTGATGGACAATCTAGATTCTTTAAGGGTAATGGCAGAATTCTATTGGAAAGGGGGACTCCTGCAACCTTTGCCAATTACAGAACAAGTATGGGAGGATGTTGCAATGGACTTCATCGAAGCATTGCCTAAGTCTGCTGGATTCAATGCTATTATGGCAGTTGTGGATCGATTTAGTAAGTGTGGGCACTTCATTGCTCTAAAGCATCCTTTTACAGCAATTATTATCATTGGTGATTTTGTAAAAAATGTTAGTTAAATTACGTGGGTTTTCCAAGATCTATCACCTTGGATTGAGACAAAATATTTTTGAGTCATTTTTGGACCGAATTATTTTGGTTACAGCAGACAAAGTTGACGATAAGCACCACCTACCACCTTTAGACGGAAGGCCAAACAAAAGTGGTTAATATATGTTTGGAGAATTATTTACATTGTTTTGTCAATCCCAGCCTAAACACTAGAGTAGGTGGCTACCTTATTATATTGCCTTTCATTTCGCCACCAAATTGACACATTTAAGGTGTTGTATGGAAGGGAGCCCCCTCCTCTCATATAGTACCAGCTGACGGGAACTTATAACTCAACATGGAAGAGCAACTACAAGCTAGGGACTTGATTATTAAGGAGCCAAAGAACAACTGGGGCTAGCATAAGAAAAAATGAAGAAGTATGTAGACCAACACCATTGGGATGTCTCAGGTCAGATAAGCAATTTGGTTCATCTCAAAATCAGACCTTACCAAAGCAAGTCATTGGCCAAGAAGGAAAACGAGAAGTTGTCACCACAATGTTTTGGTCCATGTCCCATTGTTTTGTCTACTAGTATGTTTCTAGAATGATGAGGTGTCTAGGTAGTCCTGAAGTTTTGTCTGTTAGTATGTTTCTAGAATGATGAGGTATCGAGGTAGTCACGAATCTATCAGAATCTGTGAGTATATCAGAGGCAAAGAGAGAGTAGGCAGGCATGGAATGAGTCTTGTATTGATCTTGGGAGAGAGGCACCTCTCAAAAATTGGCACTGTCAAATTCTTTTCTGCTTTTCATTGGTGACAGCACCCACCAGACCCCATTTTCTCCTTTTATTTTCTCTTATCCTCATTATTACGTTATTATTCTCTTGAGTTTCTACCACATTGGGATGTCGTACGCACCCGGGAGATAAAAATTTAACGAATGACAAAGGAGTTCATACCTCAGATAGGAATCCCCTAAGAGTTAAATTTCCACTTGTTGTTCTGTCCGCAGCATCCTTGTAAGGAGCCTCATTCCAAGGACTGAAACACGCAAATGTACAACACAATTAGAGAATAAACAATTTCAGAACCAGAATACTCATCAAAATCCAAAGATCTTAAAATAAATGACACACCAACTAGCAATCTATAGAAATCATTAGCTCCAACTGGAAAACAGATAAGATAAAAGATCAAGATTGCAGATACAAACTTGTTTTGGACGTGTATTTACACAACGTTTTATCCTGGTTATGTATTTCTAGGAGCGGTTCCTTACATATGACTTTTTAGTTACATGAATAAACTGCTTAACTACCTTTGAAAACATGACATTTGTTTGAAATGTCAAAGAGCATTATCATCTTAAGAATCAATTCAACCCAAAGGCCAAAGTTATTAGGTGAGGGCCAAGAATGGTTCAAATGCTTTAGCAAAATAAAATGCCACTTAAATGGTATAAATAGGTAAGATTTCAGACAAGCTATAAAAAGATGACGACACACACCATAAAATTTATAGTCCACAAAGTATAGAAGAAGTTTTAATTGATATGGATTAGTCATGCATCTCATAACAATGCACGTAGCAAGGAACAATTAATACCATATACTGAAAGGTTGCACAAAATCAACTGAAAAGTTGTTCCTGGAGCATTTAAAGAAACTAGAAAATCCATCGAGAAAACATATATCGGAAGGGGAAACTTACTTATCTGGAGCAGTAGAAAATAATTCATCAATCTCAGTAGGACGTAGGGCTCCATGCTATTAATTATAAAAGTAAACATATGCCTCAAGTTAAAAAAATGAAGGAAAAAATAATTGTGAAGAAGAATCAAGAGTATAGCGAAACCAAATACATACATTATCAATATCAAACAGTCTGAAGATCCCACGCAGAAACTCAAAGGCATCAGTGGTTAGCTCTATACTCTGCAAGATGACAAACAAAAAATAATAATATTATGTTGAAATAGAGACAGTACAAAGAATAAGAATTGTCATGTAAAAATAAGTAATATAAAACAAAAAGCAAAATCAATAAGTGAATAACAATTAAAGAATAGTTGTGGGTGTGAAACAAAGAGGAAGGATAAAAAGTGAAATTCTGGACAACCCTTAAGCAAACTAGTTGCACCTGATCAGAAGCATGCTTGGATGGAACTGGAAGAAGATCATCTCTAAGCTTTAATTCATCATCATAGCCAAATTTTCTCAGAACGGCCCAAGTTGTTTCAATACGGCCTTTATCTATAAAAAGAGCATGGAGAAACAAGAACCCTTCAACAGTAAGACCTAGGTCATTAACTCCTTCTTTCTTCTTTTCTTGCACAACTCTTTTCACGCCCACTAGTTCAGCAGGTTGCAATGGAGAATTAAAACATTTAACCTGCTAACAATAACCAAGTAAACTAAACAAGATAGGTAGAAAACAAAGGAAAAGGAAAGGGAAAAAAGGTACTAAGACTGGAATAACCTGGAATCCATTCAATTCTGAATCATTGAGTGCACCGTCCATGTCAAGATCACAAAGAAGAAATATTCTTTTTAGTGCCCTCACACATTGGGGCTTTAGAGTTTGACTTTCTTGGTCAAACAATGGAGCTGTTGGATGAAGTACGGCTTTCTGAGCATAATAGAAAACATCTGGAACCTACAAAAAATTACATTTAACTTTCATATTGCCCAGATGTTTCTGATATAAACAACAACATTTGATATTTGGAAATTTATGTTTGCTAGCAAACAGAAAACGAAATTCTTAAGAACAGTCAAGATGCAAAAACTACTCTACTTTAACTTACATGAGAAAAGGATGAGACAAGAATACGAGTTATCACCATGTGCAAATTAGGCATGTTTCCCCATTCTTGTTTGCTCTTGTGACTTTATCATGTTCATGCATTTCCACATAGAAGACCAGTTATGTTCTCATCCCCATTAGGGCCTAAGGTATCTAGCCCTCTTACTAAATTTGCAATTAATCCCCAGAAATAAAGAGGAAGAAAAAAGTAAAAAAAAAAAGTGGGAAATTTATGCGAGTTAGAAAATCGAAAAACAGAATATCAAAAACTGTACAGCAACCCAAATATATCAACTCTCAATGATCAAGGAGAGTGCATAGTTATTACCTGCATAAGTGTAACTGCAGAGCACTCTATGCAGGTCTCAATCTCCCTATAATTGTGCATAATTGGACCAATGACTTGCTCCAAAGAAATCGGCTCATTCTCATCTCTTAAATCTAGCTTGCACCCAACAACAATTACAGGAACGCTCACCTAAACACCAACCCAAAAATATCTAAACTTCATTCAACAAACTTAGTTAAGATAATTGAAGATGAAACCAAAACAGCAAACACCTCTAATCGACGGAGTTCCTCAAGCCAAAAACCGGTGACCCTAGTAAGCGTCAAAGGTTGATCGCAAGCGTATGTTAACACCACAACATCAGCTCTCTTCAATTCTTCAATAAGCTTCCCTCTATTCTCTAACCTATACAATTAAGCACCAAGCTGTAATCTTTAAGCTAAAACATAAAAAATTTACAATATACTGATAAAACAGTAGTATAAGGTACGCTGCAGAAGTATCGATGATGGTGACAGGCACTTGATCGGGGAACATATCGGCGGGAAGGCGAGTGGGAGGAAGCACGTGAGGGAGGTTCTCTGGGAGAGACTCGGTAGCCATCGCAGCAATCAAGCTAGATTTACCAGTGAAACGGTCGCCAGCAACGACCACTCTGACGCCGTTCCTGACGCCAGCAACAGACTTCCGGCCAGACATTTGAAGCTTTAAAGGTCGAAAAGATTGAAGCAGGAGAAAAACTAGAGAGAGAGAGACAAAGTGGTCGTTACAGAAACCTGAATCAGATGATCGAGAACGTTTTAGTTCAATTAGGGCCTTAATTTTGGGCCCAAGCCTAAATCTGCAATTCATAAAAGGAGGACCAAACTAACGGTGACCTATCACCTAAACTAAAACCCTGATAGCTACTCTATGTCGCTCCGGTCAGTTCGTGGAACGCTTGTAGTTGCTGTGCGGCGCTACTTCTCAGCGGCGGAGGCGGCGGCAGAGAAGTCTGTGACAGTTGAAGAAGTGTCTTCGAGAATTTGTGTTGGAGAAGACTCGCTAGGGAAGAGACTGTTTAAGTTGGTGTATACAAAGCGAAGTGCGGTGGTTGCTATAAGGAAATGGGAAGAAGAGGGAAACAGTGTGAAGAAGTATCAGCTAAATCGGATTGTTAGAGAGCTTCGCAAGCTCAAGCGTTACAAGCACGCGCTCGAGGTTTGATTCCTCTCTTGCTACTATTTGTTTTAAATGAGTATGACGTGCCTTTGTTGTTTCTGGTAAAGATTGGATATTGTGAGCTGGGAAGCATGTACTCTACTTTAACTTAAAGTTATTTTGGTGCTTTGTAGTGGCACTAACCGCTAATTGGAACCGGATTAGAAATTGAATCTTGTGATCTTTGAACTCAACACAACAATGTCATTGGTATCTTCTCTAGGTGTGTGAATGGATGACTCAACAGCAAGATATGAGGCTTGTGCCAGGTGACTATGCTGTTCACTTGGACTTGGTTGGAAAAGTTCGAGGTCTCGCTAGTGCAGAGAAGTTTTTTGAAGACCTTCCTGATAGGATGAGAGGGCATGAAACTTGTACAGCTCTTCTCCATACTTACGTTGAGAGTAAATTGGAAGTGAAAGCTGAGGCTTTGATGAAGAAGATGTCTGAATGTGGTTTCTTGAAGTCTCCCCTTCCGTTTAACCACATGCTTACATTATACATAGGGAATAGAAAGTTGGAGAAGTGTCAAGGAGTGTTTCAGGATTTAAGGATAAAAACTTCACCTGATCTTGTTACTTATAATCTACTATTGACTGCATGTGGACAACGACGTGATGTTGAAGATGCAGAAAAAATCTTTACACTCCTGAAGAAAGCAAAATTGGATCCAGATTGGGTAACTTATAGTATTCTAAGTAATTTGTACATAAAAAGTGAACTCCATGAAAAAGCGGTTTCAACTTTGAAGGAAATGGAGAAAAAGGCTGTTCGAAAATCTCGTGCAGCTTTTTCTTCCCTTCTCAGTTTACATACAAACATGGGAAATAAGGATGGGGTACATCGAATTTGGGAGAAGATGAAAGCATGCTTTCGAAAACTTAATGATGCGGAATATCTTTGCATGATATCTTCACTGGTGAAACTGGAGGAAATTCAAGAGGCAGAAAATCTCTATGAAGAGTGGGAATCGGAGTCTGGAACCAGTGATGTTAGGGTTTCAAATGTACTTCTTGCGGCTTATATTAATAGTGACAAGATGCAAGAAGCTGAAAGCTTTTACCGACACATAATTCAAAAGGGCATCACTCCTTCATACACAACTTGGGAACTCTGTGCTTGGGGTCACTTGAAAACAAAGCAAACAGTGAAAGCCTTAAAGTTTTTGGAGAAAGCTATTGGTAGCGTTACGAAGTGGAATCCTGACAAAAGGTTAATTGAAGAAGTTTTTAAGGTTCTTGAGGAGCAAGAGAATATTGAAGGGGCTGAACAGTTCTTGGTTATACTTCGGAATGCTGGACATCTGAGTACTCAGATATATAATTCTCTTCTGCAAATTTATGCAAAAGCAGAAAAAATGCCCCTTATAATTGCAGAGCGAATGCGGAAAGATAATGTTGAGATGGATGAAGAGACCCGCAAGCTCATAAAGGCTACCAAGCATATGTGTGTGTGTGAAATTGCTGTTGATCTGTGAGAGAAAACATACTACTGGAGATTGAGGATCCTGATTTCTTACTTGTTTTGCTTCTGTGGTTTCTGTGTAAACGTCAGTTTCTGGAGAAGCCAGGAAATGGAATCATGATTTATAATTAATTGGTGAGTTCATGTTTGACCCTGTAATGATGATTTCGAAAACTTGAGATTAACATGAAGGTGAGCAGTTTGTTTCTAGCATCCTTCATGATGTCCTGTAACTTGATGCATTTGGAGAAATCGCCAGATAGCAGTGAAGTCCTCTATGCTAGTCAAAGGTTGTAAATTATTTGATTATTGAACAAGTAACTGTGCATTTGTTTTTGACTAACTATTGATTAGGATTTTAAGCCACCATTTCAGGAAATGAGGGAGGGCGGGCTAGCCTCTCGAAGATCATGTCTTATGCTAGAATTGTCAACCGTTTGAAAGGACTCTAAAGATCTTCAAAGGGGTGAAACTGAGGACAAAATGATCAGCCACCTCATCTTCAAGCACATATGAGCGTAAAGTCCCGATGATGCCAACAATGCCTATTGAATACAATCCTGTTGGAGCACTTTCACAGGGAGGATATTCTGCAGGGACCAAATCAGACCATCCTTTATGAGACATTCAATCGATAATTATGCAATTCCGAGCTAGACAAGAAATAACAGTTCATTGAAAATGCATCTTCCTTTGTATGTTCAATTGGTTAGATGTCATATCAACAAGAGCAAGAAAGTTCTTTAGTTTCCTGCAACCAGATGAAAATTGAACCCCTAAGTTATCACAGGTCTGACGATGATTTGTTCAATTTTCGCACTCATGTGTCTTGTAAAAGAAATTAGTTTCTGAACAGCAGCAGTTTTCCCAAGGCATGTCTCCAAGCAACACCTGGATAACAGGTACAAGTGGTTCACCAATATCACCGCATTCTTCTTCAGTGCCTCCATCTTTCCCGATGGGGTAATCCAAATGTAGATCAGGTTGGTGCCAATATAAAAACCTTCAAAATTTCCCTATTTGACATTTGGCGACATAGTTACGTCTGAGGGGTTCCAAAAACATCCAAGGACGTAGTTACTTGGGTGAGTTGGTGTGGTGGTTAAAGACTTAAAAAGAGTGCTTAGCTCTATCATGCGTTTGTTGTATTAACATTACAGGAAAAGGTCATTAGTCATTCTGATAATCGTCAGCTGTGACATGTTCAACTCATCACACCTACAGATACCATACTAGTATTATTAGAACTTAAAAGTAGAATACAAGTAGCAGAGACGATGTTTTTGTTAAGATCATTACGTGAAGTGTTAACTGCACCAACCGGGCAACAAGGGGTTTACCGAATCCAACCCAACCAGCCCCACCCCTCGTCCCTGCTATTGATTATCTTAAAGTTACTGAATTATCCTTCTAATCTTCGACAATTCTTTTTTTACAAGTAAACATCAATCAGATAGAACCCATATTACCTTATTTGACGGACTGTCAAGCCATTAAAAAGAAGATTTCTTCAATGAATATGAACTGTTTCTTCTTAAGGCCAAGTTTGAAAAGATATTTTGACATCTCTTTCTTCTTCATATATAAGAAAGGAAATGAAATAAATTGGGATATGAGGTCAAAATAAATTAAGATTGAAAAAAAGTAACAAATGGTAAGTAATCCTAAAATATTAAAAAAAAGTCAGATACATAGGAAAGTAAACACATATATATATAACTAAAAGAAGTGTAAGTTCCCGTATATAAAGGCACTGCATAAAGGTAACGTGGCTTGTATGCGTAATTTTAGTCGAAAATCATGTTCAATTAGTCAAGAATTATCTTCACCGTCGTCGTCATCACGTAGTAGGGCCCAACTATCTAATCTATTATCAGTTCTATTTTTCTATTTCTCAACACCCCATCGTAGTTATGTTTCAGGTTAGAAGTTGGAGCTTAAAAGCCTTACGTGGTCTATCTCTTCTACTACAAATACAAAGACGAGAACCGAAAAGAAGAACTCTCCGTTGTCTGAGTGATCATGGCTTGTAAAGTGGATTGTGAAGATGGGTTTGAAGAAGGAATATCATGGCTACCTTCTCATATTCTAGACGAGGCAGTATGGGACGGCAAGGTTGGTTTAGTCTCTAAAGCCCGAGCACTCTTGCTATGTTTTGTTTCTGAATCTAACAGAATGACTTATGCAAGCTGTCTGTTCGTAACAGGAATCTGTTAAGTACTGCCCACAACTTCAACAGCATCGCGACCTGCCCAGATTGCCTCTGTCACTGGTACGTCAGGTTTGTAATCTGTATGTATATTCATTGTTTTAGAGCTTTCGTTGGAATCTTTGGCTGTAAACTGCAAAGAGATGAACGGCGGACTAGTGCGTATCTTGTTAGCTGTTAGTATCCCGATATTCAGGAGGGCTGATGCAGTACATTATAGATTTAGCTACGTTGTTTCCGATCACTCCAATTAGCTTTCCATATCAATTTCGTGACATCGAGCGTTGCTCTAATGAGCTTCCGTGTTTTAAAATATGGAGATAGATTGATAGAAACTGACGGGTACTAGGAATTGACATGAATGTTTACGCTCTATCTTCTTCTGCATGCACGCCGGAGGCTTAACGGACAAGGTTTCACATTGTCCACACACCAAAGAAAAGAGAAGGGTAATAAATGAAAATGAAAATTAGTTGGATGGTATTCTTTTTGCTTTGTAGGAAAACGACGTGACGAGACTAACAAGAATTATTAGTTAGTGTCTCATTGATTCCGTATAGTTCACAATAAGAAGTTGAATAGAAAATACGAACACGCAAAGAATGGCTGTGCAAGAACATATTACTTTGGGAAGTTTCGTTTTCGACCTTTCTTCATTTGATCCCTTCAACATTATAGCATCATCAGGATTCACATGTTATGCTAATTAATGGAGTTTCTTGCCTTTTATATACGATGCATCAGCCTTCAAAAAGTATCCAGAGGACAAATGGTACAAGAAGATTCTACGGTTCTAATTGGGCATATGGAGAACAGGGAATGCAAGTAATATTTCTAGATGCTGGTCACAAAAAGTCATGTGGTACAGGAGTTTTCCTTCCACAAAGGGCTGGTATCAATTACCAATACAACAAGAAGCCAGGTATGGGTACCTGATTCTCTGGAAATACCTGTATTACAATATAAGGAAAGAAAAGATGATGTGAATTTAGTGGATATCAACACTTGGTATGTGTATGCAGCTTGCTCTCCTGTTCTCCTTCCAGCTAGGGTTGTGCAAGCACTTAACCTCAACGTGCAAGAGTTACGCATGGAAATATCAAGGGGCAGAGGTTTAAACTTCTGAAAGCATAGTGTCTTTTCTTTACTTGTGCCATACACTTCTACTGATTGACTGCAATAACGACACATGCAGATTGCAGGAATAGGTCAAGAGGCAGACAGTACAATTCATGCAACAGTAAAATCACCAAAGATTTTCCAAAACAATGCTGTGGTTTGCCACACAATGAAAATTCTTCACCAGAGCTATTTCTTCCCAAAGAATGGACCTACTAGCTCTCAATAGGAGCTGCAACCTATACAAGGAAAAAAGCTCTTGTTCAGTTGTGCTATTAAATAAATTCATGTAACATAAGCAGAATAATGATGCAAAGAGTCTAAGTACACCATATGTTGGTATATATGGGATAATGGTTGATGGAATTAAGTCAAATCTTTCTGAAGTGTTAAGCTTTGTAGGAATCTTGCTTCATATTTATGTCAGAATCTAAATGTTATCTTTAAACATTGAACTTCATTAATGTGTTCCTGTTAATGTTTAACAATTAAGAATTGACTACGTTGATCAATGTGTACAGTGAAGCTACAACATAATCTCTAACACGGAAGTGATATTTAGGAGAATACTTTGTCGTTCACTTCTAGTGAATCATGTCACTAACATATTACCTTCATCTTGACATAACCTAGAAGCTATCCTCAAAAACCAAACCTTTCGAAAAGCAGTGCTCGATCTGAAATAGAACCTACCCTTTACACTGAGAGAGAGAACAAAAGTTTTTCATCCTTCTGTTGGTCTCTTGAACGCAAGGCCTTTTGCCACATGGTGACATTGAAACCTGAAAGAGAGGTTAGTAGGTCGTACCTCTGCAACACTAGAAACTGATGCAAAATTCAGCCATGTTAAGTTGGTCCTGGAGCACCTGTAGGCTTTCAGGTTTGAGACTAGGACTGAATTTACTATTCCGTCAAAGGTTCTTCTTTATTTTCAGTTTCTTCTTTAGCATATGAATTTCAACTGCTTAACAAGAAAATAAAAATTTCCATAGATAAAAATAGTTCTCTTAACTCAGCCATGTTAACGGTTCCTAAGTTCATAAAATCAAACCTCTTCTGCTCTTGAAATTTTCTGTTGTGAGCATAGTCACTAGCAAAGATACAGGAGCAACGAGTGTATTTGGTTCATAATAATATCTTTTAAACCCATAAAATGGTTCAACACAAACGTGATTCAAAAGTGACATCCATGTATATAAGGTAAAAGTAAGCCTTCGTACCAAATAAAATTGTTCCTGACTTCTGCATTTTACTAGCGATCTAAAAGTATAATCTGCCAAAAGGGAGAGGAGTTGCACTTGATTAATCCTTTTATCATTAACAGAACAAAGACATCATAAAATACCAAACCATGTTGCACTAATTTCATGAACTTAGTTATCATACATCGATGGTAATCATGATAATTTTGGGGTAGTTGGAAAGTAAGGTTCAGATGACTACATCAGATCCACATGCACACCTGATTAAAAGGAGGCTCAGATGTGCATGTCAGATGATGCACTGACAAAAGAAAATATCATACAAGTTGGCCTCACATTAACATGATTGTAAGTTTTGACCATTAGGTACACAGTATTAGTGAAACTCTGAAAAATTCCAATTTAATATAACAGGCCCAATAGGAAGAATCAGGTTGATATAACTATAATCAGAGTGTCAAGCAATACTGACAAGTCGAAGAGTTTTCGAAACTTTTGGTAATGTTGGATGTAACTTGGTACGTGTGAAAAGCATACCTCAACCATTAGGTCAAATGTAAATTCAGATTACGTTTGAAACACACAAATTCCACTTAGGCAGCAACTCGATTTTTACAGCTTCTTGTCAGAAAAAAAAAAAAAGCACTGACAGTGAAGTTGCATATTGATACCCAAAAAAACGTCGTAAATTTTGTTGAAAGTTTTGATGGCTCTTAAAAGTGAAAGAACTTTAACAAAATATGTATTTGTATTGACAACAAAGTTTATGAGTTTAAAAGATACATATAAGAGCACATATATGTAGGCATCCTTTTAAATACTCTCTTTTCACTCTCTTTTTTTTATACACACATAATTCTCTTATTGTTCTCATGAATATAAGAGCACATATATATAGGCATGCTAAACAACTTCAATTTCAATTTAGCCACTTCTTTAAACAACTTTAATTTCAATTTGGCCACTTCTTTGACTTATGTCATGCTTTTTTACCAAGCATGTTAACTCATCCTTATCCATAAGCTTCTAAATTCATCCATAAATTTTCACATCATCATTAGATATTTTTCTCTAACCCAAATCTTATCTTTTGTCATAATTACATAATTATTCATAATGAATGAAGGTTTGTATTTTCTAACACTCCTCCTCAAACCTGACTTCTCATGCCAAGCATTTCTCTCAGTTTGCGGAAAACTTCGTTATTCAATGGCTTCGTAAAAATATTTGCTAATTGCTCTTCTGTTCTGCAATAAACCAATTCCACAACTTTGTTCTTTACTTGCTCCCTGATAAAGTGATATTTGATATGCTTGCTTCGAATGTGTGACACTGGATTCTTTTCAAGCAATATAGCAGACTTGGTGTCAACATATATTGTCGTCAGACCTTTTTGTTCATGGTTTAGCTCATTTAAAATATACCTCAACCACATTGCTTGACATGAACATGCCGTTGATGCCAAATATTCAGCTTCACATGTTGAAAGAGCAACAGTTTGTTGCTTCTTTGTTAACCAAGAAAATACAGCTGACCCAATATGAAAAGTATACCCAGAAGTACTTTTTCTATCATCCATGTCTCTACCAAAATTACTATCAGAATAACTAATTAACTTTGAATTTTGAGACTGCATATAAAATAAGCCTTGGTCGATTATACCTTTAATATATCTCAAAATTCTTTTTGCTGCATCAAAATGATCTTGCTTTGGCTTCTCCATATATCTGCTGACTAGTCCAACTGCGTACATGATATCTGGTCTTGTATAAGTTAAATACCTTAAACTTCCAACCAAACTTTTGAACAACGTTGGATCTACATATTTTCTGTCTGAATCAATTCTCAATTTTGTGCTTGCATCAGCTGGCGTGGCTATTGGCTTGCAATCTTTCATTCTGAACCTTTCTAAGATTTCTTCTGCATACTTTCTTTAAGAAATAAAAATTCCTTCTTTAGTCTGCTTCACTTCAACTCCAAGAAAGTAGGACATTTCACCAATATCTGTCATCTCAAATTCTCTAGCCATAGCTTTCTTGAAATCATTAAACATACCTGGATTGTTTCCTGTGAAAATAATGTCATCAACGTATAAGCACACGATCATGACATCTCCATGTTGATTTTTCTTCGTGTATAACACATGTTCATATGGGCTTTTTGCAAAATCGTTGTTTCGAAAGTATTCATCAATTCTTGTATTCTAAGCTCTCGGAGCTTGCTTTAATCCGTATAAAGCTTTCTTTAATCGATAGACTTTGTCTTCTTGACTCTTCTTAACATACCCAGGCGGTTGCTCAATATAGACTTCTTCTTCTAAGTAACCATTCAGAAAAGCAGACTTCACATCCATCTGGAAAATTTTCCATTTGTTTTGTGCTGTAAGTGCTATGAGAAGTCTTATTGTATCAATTCTTGCAACTGGAGCAAATACTTCATCATAATCAATTCCATATTTTTGTTTGTAGCCTTTCGCAACTAATCTTGCCTTTTATTTCTCCACTTTTCCTTCTTGGTTGGTCTTTATCTTATACACCTACTTGACTCCAATTGCTTTATGTCCTTTTGGAAGGTTGGTCAATTTCCATGTATCATTTTTTTGAATTGCATTGATCTCTTCATTAATGGCTTTCTCCCATTTTTTGTTTCCAACAGCTTCTTCATATGTTACTGGATCACATGCGACCATCAGACAGAACAACGAATAGTCAAATGTATATATTTGTTCTGTAGCATCATAAAGATCACTTAAATTTCTTCTCTTAATAGATGCTCCCCCTGAATTGCTACTGCTACTGCTTGATGATGACAGTGTTGAAACAGGTGTTGTTGGTGTAGGATTTTGTGGAGGAGATTCATCATCATCTTGTTGTGCTTGTATATCTATGTCATCATCATTCTCCTTATCAAAGAACATACCTTAAGTATTCCTTTCTTCTCTCATCCATTTCCAATAATCAGCTTAATCGAACTCACATCTCTCGATACGATCAACTTTTTGGTTATGGGGTTGTATAACTTGTAAGCTTTGCTTTGGTTGTCATAACCAATAAAGATGCACTTCTCCCCTTTGTCATCCAATTTCTTTCTCTTTTGGTCAGGAATATGGGCATATGCAATACATCCAAATATCCTGAGATGTCCAACTGCTGGTTTACTTCCACTCCACGCTTCATTTGGTATCATGAACTTTACGCTTTTTGTTGGACAACGATTCAACAAATAGACTGCACATACAACAGCTTCAGCCCATAAATTCTTTTGTAGGTACTTTTCCTTCAACATGCTCCTTGCCATATCAAGAATTGTGCGGTTCTTCCTTTCTACCACGCCATTTTGTTGAGGTGTATATCTTGTTGTTAGATGATGAATAATTCCATGTTTTCTACAGAAATTCTCGAACAAATTTGAGGTGTGCTCGCCTCCTCTATCAGATCTTACTATCTTTAAATACTGTCCACTTTGCTTTGCTTTGAATTCTTTAAACTTATCAAGGGCTTCTGCCTTTTCTTTAAAATATAAACCCAACATTTTCTACTAAAAACATCAATAAAAGTTAAATAGTACCTATTCCCACTAGCTGATTGTACATCAAATGGGCCAACTATATCTGTGTGTACAATCTCCAACGACCTTCTGGCTCTCCATGATTTTCCAGTTTCAAATAGTTGTCTATGTTGCTTTCTTTTGACACAAGCTTCACACAACTGTCTCGGTTGATCAATTTGTAGCAGTCCATTCACCATTTTTGATTTTGACAGCAACTTTAGTCCAGTAAATCTAAAATGATCGAACCTTAAATGCCACAGCTAGGATTTGTCTTCAATGGCTGATTTCATGTACTTTATTAACTCGTTCAGCTGTACGTCAAGTGTGAAAAGACGATTCTTTGTCATCTTCACCCTTACTATTAATTCTCCCTTCTTGTTTCTGATGGTAAGATGGTGATTATCTAATACTATAACATACTTTTTTTCTAAGAGTTAACCGAGACTGATGATGTTGCTTTTCAAAGCAGGCACATAATAAACATCAGAAATATATGTCTTGTTTCCATTTTTCAATGAAATCATAATTCTACCTTTACTTTCGACTAGAATCTTTGTTGAATCACCGAACATAACTTCTCCACGAACTGTCTCGTCCAAGTCTGTGAACAACTCTTTATATCCGCACATATGATTGCTAGCACCCGTATCAAGATACCAAGCATCTTGGTTGCTTTGTTGATTTACTTGTAGAGAGAGAAGCATAACAACGTTATCTTTCTTGTCTTCTGCTACTGCAAAATTACTTCTTTTCTTCACCTCAGGATTAGATCTACACTACACTTGAGATTATAATTATAACACTACACTTGAGATTTATCTCTTCTTTGTTAAAATCTGCCTCGACCTCTGTCTCCATAACCTTTTCCACGACCATATGTCATATTTCCTTCATTTGTATTTTCTCTTTCAAAAAATTGTTGACCACGTCCACATCCACTTTGGTTGTTCCATCGACCACGTCCCATTTGGTAGCCACCTTGACTTCCTCTATCCTATCTCTGGCTACTACTTACTTGATTTTCACCAACTAATAGTTTGCTTTGCAAGACTTTCTCCAAGTTTCTAGTATTATCATTTCGATTCATTCTTTGCTTATATTCTTGGGGAGAACCAACGAGTTCATCGATCGAAAGTTCTGACAAATCTTTCGATTCTTCGATTGCGGCGACGACATAATCAAATTTGCGTGTCAACGAACGTAAAAGCTTTTCCATTACCTGAACATCGTCTAGAGTTTCACCATTTCTTTTCATTTCATTGGCCACCATTTTCAAACGAGTGACGTAATCACCAATATTTTCTGAGTTTTGCATTTTTAGCACCTCAAACTCAGCTCTGAGTGATTGAAGATGTACCTTTTTTGCTTTTTCGACTCATTGGAAAGATTTTTGTAGAATCTCCCATACTTCCTTTGAAGTCTTTGCATTTGAGATTTTCTCGAACGTGGATTCGTCAACACCTTGAAAGATAAAGAATAACGCCTTCTTGCCTTTCTTTCGGTTTTCTTTCAACGTCTTTTTCTCAGCATCCGATAAGGCCGCTTCAGCAGCTGCATCTACAGGCTCAGTATATCCATCATCAACAATATCTCATAAATCATGGGAACCAAGCATTACTCTCATCTGGATGCTTCAATTTCCATAATTTGTCTTTGTCAATTACGGAACTTGAGGCTGGATCATATTAGCCATCGCTTCACCAATTCAAGAAAAACGAACCTCACTCTGATACCACTTGATGGAAGCTTTGATGGGCTCTTAAAGTAAAAGAACTTTCACAAAATATGTATTTGTATTGATAACAAAGTCTATGAGTACAAAAGACATACACAAAATATAAATATTTTTCTCTCTAAGTGCTACTGCACTTTTTCTCTCAATATTTCTTTCTCACAAAGAGCTACAGCTCTCAAAACACTTCTTTTTTAAATACTCTCTTTTCACTCTCTTTTTTTTATACACATATAACTCTTTTATTGTTCTCATGAATATAAGAGCCCATATATATAGGCATGCTAAACAACTTCAATTTCAATTTGGCCACTTCTTTAAACAACTTCAATTTCAATTTGGCCACTTCTTTGACTTATGTCATGCTTTTTTACCAAGCATGTTAACTCATCCTTATCCATAAGCTTCTAAATTCATCCATAAATTTCCACATCATCACTAGATATTTTTCTCCAACCCAAATCTTATCTTTTATCATAATTACATAATTATTCATAATGAATAAGGGTTTGTATTTTCTAACAAAATCTCAGTAACGGGGTTATGTAGTTGTGCATTGTTGATCCATCAGTGAAAAGGCTTAATTATTTACAAGAAATCATGATCTTCAGTTAACTAATTTAAGTAAGGTAGTGAGACTTGCTCTCGTGTATATGAGCATTTCATCTCACTAATAATTGCAAGACATCTTCAGCTTTCAGGGCATCTGGACCTGTAATCTCGTAAGTTCCTGTGAGAACTTTTCCTCTTCTTGTGCCATAAATGGTCCAACGTCATCCATTTAGTGAGTATGAATTCCTGATTTTATGGTAATAATATTATGTTTGATGGAAGCACATTTGTGTAGATTTTCTTCTCAGATTTTAGGTCCTTAAGGTTGTTTTTTCTTTTAAAAACATACATCATTTTATTAGGAATTAAAAGCTTAGAAGAATTCCAAAAATACAGCCCTTCAAGCACAAACAACAATGGCAGGAGGTATATCGTTTTTCTTCTACATTTATTTTATATGTTATTTTAATGTATATTATTATTGAATATATGTTATAATATGCTTATATTTGGTACCAGAGCCTGTTAATCTCTGCCTTCTTGGAGCTTTTAGAGAATTTCAAAATTTTGGAAAATTTTTTAGATTAAAAGAATTTCGATTTAGAGTTGTTTTTGGATGTTTTTCTTTATATTAAAGGTAAAAATCTTCTATTAAGTGTTTTGAAAGTGTTTCTACTTTAAAAAATGTGTTTTGTGGTGTTTTTTGGTTTGATTTTGTAGAGCACCTGATGAGTTACAAACTGGGTCGGTTTGACCTAGTTAAGGTGGAAGATAATTCATTAAATGACGTCGTTTTGGTTGTTTATTGAAGAAAAATATCGCGTCATTTTATATGTGATTAATAACATCGTGCTTATGCAAGTGTTGTTTTATTTTTTGTTTTAATAACGAATGCGATGTTGTGCATTTTATCACTGTACCATGTTTGGAATATTTTGCATTGTTATGAGATGCTCCAGAAGTTGTGCATTTTGTGTTATTAAAAGTAAAAACAAGATGCTATGCTGCGACAAAGCTCGAACTCAGCCACTACCATCTGAACTGATGGCTTATGTCTGTATATGTCATCCGTTGATATTATATTTGAATAAATGTTCAAGATGTAGCAGATTTTCCTATGCCTATTATGTTTATATTTTGCATTATGAATATCATTATGGATAAAAAGTTTTTAGTAATTAATTTTTATGGCTTAGCCACAACAACCCTAATTATATATAAATTATATTTATGTAATTAATCATATAAAGTGTAGAGACTTTTAATTGTAATTAATTATTTTAGTATAATAAATTTTATTCCCCAGGAATTTTTATTATATTTGAATAATTAATTAGGATGAAATATCAAATTATTTTTTCTAATTTACCCACAGGTATTAGAAATTGGTATATAATTTGATAGTTTTATCATAAAGTTTAGCATAAATCTGTTTGAATTAAAAATTTAGCCCACAAGCAATTTTTATGTCATTTGATTTATGTCTTTTAAGATATATTTTACATTGGTAATACATATATATATAGTTTGTTAGCCCCAATTTATTGATAAGTAGCATGCATGTTTAATTTATGCAACAATTCAATTTGTTAGTTTCTCTTATACAAGTTGTAAAAATCCCAAATTAAGGGGTGAAAACTATAAGATTTGTAAGGAGAAAATTCTTCTTCGTTTGGGATGGATGGACATTGATTATACTATCTAGAAAGAGGAACTACATAAGGTAACAAAGGCCATCATTGCAGCTGAAATTGTCGTTGATGAATGATGGGAGTGATCTAATCACCTAAGTGTGATGTTCATTAAAACTAAAATTTCTACTAGCATTCGTGGTTCCATAAAACAACATGACAATGTTCGTGCTCTACTGTAGGTTGTTGATGAGCAGTTTGAAACTTCAGACAAAGAACTTGCAGGCACCTTAATTATGAAGTTTTCATCTACATGACTCACTGGTGTCTGAGGTGTGCGTGAGCGCATCATAAAGATGAGGGACATTACAGCTTAGTTAAAGAAACTAGAGATTGAGATGTCTAATTCTTTCCTCATGCATTACATTTTGAACACCTTTTCACCACCATACGGACCCTTTAAAATCTCTTATAATACATATAAGGATAAGTGGTCAATAAATGAATTAATGATTATATGTGTCCAAGAGGAAGGGAGATTGTCGATGGAATAAGGAGGGAGTTCACAGAGCACACATCTAGTTGTTCACGGAAAGAAAAAAAATCAAGCTAACTTAAAGGGAAAAGATCAAATACCTATCCAAACTGACATTAAAAAGGAATAAAAGTGCTTCTTTTGTAAGAAAAAAGGAAACATGAAGAAGGATTATGTCAAACTTAAGGAATGGTTTGAAAAGAAAGGTAATCTAATCTTACTAGTTTGTTTTGAATCTAATATGGCTAAAGTTTTTCATGACACATGGTGGATTGATTCTAGTTGTACAATCCATATTACAAATGTGTTGTAAGATTTGCAAAACCCAAGGAAGCCAGTGGGAAGTGAGTAGTATATCTAATCCAGAAACAAGAGACATTCATGTGTGGAGGCTGATCGGAATTGCAATTAAATTTTATGTACTGGTTTTATTTTAAAACTAAAAAAGACATTTTATATTCCCAATTTCTCTAGGAAATTGATTTCAGTTTCAAGACTTGTACCATTTGGATATTCCTTTCATTTTTTAGACAAATCTTTAAAGTTAAATTATAATTTTGAATTTGTTAGGAATGGTAAATTATTTGATGGTCTTTTTTATTTTAATTTACAAGATAATACCTGTTACAATGCAACATATGTTTATGTTGGAACAAAACATTGTGTCATGAATAAAAATTCCTATATGTTATGTCATCGGAGACTGGGACATATCTGCATAGAAAGGATTAAAAGATTGGCGACTGATGGAGTACTTGGTACTTTAGATTTTGTTGATTTTTATACTTGTGTGGGATGCATAAAGGGAAAACAGACCAACAAATCTAAGAAAGGTGCCAAGAGAAGTTCAGACATATTAGAAATCATACATATAGATATTTATAGTTCAAATATGGACTTGTATGGTCAGAAATATTTTGTATCATATATAGATGATTGTTCACAATATATGTATCTCTACTTGCTTCATAGCAAGAATGAAGCAATAGATGCTTTTAAAATGTTCAAAGTTGAAGTAGAGAAACAATGCAATAACTAGATTAAGATTGTGAGATCTGATAGAGTGGGGAATATTATGATAGATATACCAAAGGTGTATAAGCATCTGGTCCATTTGTGAGGTATCTTCAAGAAAATGAGATAGTAGCCCAATACACTATGGCTGGATCTTTGGACCACAATGGTGTGGCAGAAAGAAGAAACCGAACATTATTAAACATGATACGGAACATGTTGAGTAGCTTAAACTTTTCTAAGTGCTTGCGGACTGAAGCTCTTAAGATAACCGTGTATATAGTAAACTGGGTACCAACCAAGGCTATTCCAAAGACGTCATTTGAGTTGTTTAAAGGTTGGAAACCGAGCTTGCAATATATAGGTATTTGGGGATGTCTGTCTAAAATAAGAATTTATAATTTATAAGAGAAGAAACTGGACCTAAGAACCATAAGTGGGTATTTCACTAGATATGTCGAAAGGTCTAAAGGATATAGGTTCCATTGTCCATCACATCACACTAAAATTGTGGAATCAAGAAATCCAAAATTTCTTGAGAATGAATTATTAGTGGGGAGGATCAATTTCAAGATATAGTCTCTAATAATGATCATTTGGATATTCAACCTTCCACCTCAAAAAGTAAGGTGATTGTCATTCACAACAATCGTCGAGTTCAATTAGACGTTGTACAACCATCTGTTGAAATTTAACACCCTAATGTAAACATGAATGACAATCAAGATGTTCCACAAACTGTTAACAATCTAGTAGATCCAGTTATTCAAGAATTGCCTAAAAACGTTCAGCAACTAGTTGAACAACAGACTCTACAGGAGGATGTTAGGAGATTTACTAGAATAAGAAAATAAGCTAGTATTAATGATTATTGATTGCAAGGTTACATACGCTAAGTTTTAATATTTATAACCTCGATATTTTTGCAAGCGCATGGGTCGTTCGTGTAGTATCTAAGGTATCGTTCCCACGAGGAGGGTTAATCTAGTCCTAAATCTAAGGTCGGAGACTATTAAACAAATATTTAATGAACAATAAATTTTAACACGAGGACTAAGTTAAATAACCAAATCAACTAACAAAACAATAATTGACAATTAACACTTAATTAAAAACAATCACGATAACGATTAACACTTTTAAATAACAATTAATGGAAATTTATCAATTTCTTGAATAATGATCGCACACCTTCAAATTCCACCTAGTGAGTTTACCAAAAGAGAGAAAGGGAAAATGATCTATCCTTAATGTCAACCTAACCTATTACAATTTATCGAATTAACAGTTCTAGATGATCCTAGGGTCAATTAATCTTTCTCAACTTATAATTGAACCATAAAGCATAAACCCTAATCTAATTATGGGAAGTTGTAATCTCTCAATTACTAACCTATCCAAACGTAATTAGTTCTTAAGTTCTCTAATAAATAATTGGAAACCTAAATGTGATATCTCTACACAAGATTTACCAACTTTATTTAATTATGAATCTATTAATTTACCTAACTCTCGTTAGCCCAAATTAATCGTTTTCTCTCGATTCACCCTCTCAATCTATTATCGAGATATGAAGTGCAGAATAAATCACAATTAATTCAATAAACACGTAAAACAATAAGATTTCATTAAATCAACAATAATAATCCAAAGGTGAGTATAAAGCAACAACCACAATGTAAGTCTATAATCAACTATATATCCTAATTCTATAATTGAATAAATCTGAAATACATAGGAACAAAACTCAACAGGATGAATAAAGGGACATATTCATGTCATGTTTTTATATATTGATAAGTAATAAGTTATGACATGTTATAGGATAATAGTTTGAGATTAAATGATAATGAAAATGGAGTTGAAGAGTGATGATACGTTGATAAGGAAATGAGTAGGTTTATGTCATATTTTTTTGTTATGATGAGTAATAAATTATGAGTTGTATTAAAGATGTCATTGAGATACATTGGTTATGAAAATGGTGTTATAATGAAAGTTGAAAGTTGAAAGTTGATGAATATAGAGAAATGGTCATGTCATGTTTTGTGTTAACGAATGAGTTCAAAATTTTGATGAATAAATGCATATGATTGTGTTTTGTTTTTAAGAGTATGAAAACCATAAGTCATAAGTTATTAAGTAAGAAATAGATTGAGATTGGAAGTTAAAGAAAAGTTTAATATAGTGTTCTTAAAATGATAACAGCTAAGATGATAGTGAATGATAAAGAATGATGATGATATGCTTTTTTTTTGTATATTGTTGAACCTTAAGTTATGAATTTGTCTTATGAATGACATTAAGATGAAATTGAGGGAAAGATGAAGAGGTTATGTAGTCTAAATGATGAACTATGGAGATGACTTGTTGAATGTATTGTGAATGGATATAGTTTGGAAAGGTAAAGAATATGGGAAAAAGTTAGGATTACATGAATGAATGGGATCAAGTAAATGATAAAGGGCCAATTGAGTAGAGTTTTGTGAGTTGAATGCAATCAAAATGGTAGCTAGATTTATATGAAATGAAGTTGTATAATTGTCTATGAATGCTGGAAAATTTGGAGTGTAAATGATGTTATTATGTATGTTGAATGCCGCCATATGTCACTTAGTTCCTAGGTCATTTGTCGCTTAATTCTACTACCATATGTCACTCAATTTATAGGCTTAGTCATCCTAAATTTTCACATGTCAACTTGTCTCATTACTTGAAAATTTTCCTAGTCTGAATGTACATTTTAATCCATCAATCTTCCAATTATAATAATTAACTCCAAATTACTAATTGTAATTCATCAATTCTTTTTATTGGTAAATCAAAATACTAGACACTAGAAATGCACAATTATGTCAAAATTATTTAGAAACTTTCATACCCCAGAACATGTCAATTGAGTGCAATTTTTTCTAAATCAAATTTCATGTGTGAATGCTCATATTATACATTTGAATGAAATCATAAAAATCATATCCTAAATACACCAAATTCATTCTAATATGATGTAATTCATACAACAAAGTAATCTAACACTCTAACTCTCAGTAGTTTTGGAAACTAAATAATATAATTCTCCCCTCCTTAACAAATTTCTTCCTCGAAATTCTTACCTGATTGATCAAATATATGAGGGTCCTGTTTTCTCATGTTCTCCTCAGTCTCCCTTATAGCTTCCTCTCTTGAATGATTCCTTCAAAGGACTTTAACCAAAGGAATTACTCGGTTTCTTAATTGCTTAATATGATATCTAACTATTTTAACTGGTTCTTCTACGTAACTTAAATTAGTTACATTCTTAACCTCCTGTGTTGGTAATATATGTGCTAGATTTGACCGATATCTCCTAAGCATACTAACATGAAATACATTATGAATCTGAGACATTTCTGGCTGTAATGATAATTTGTAAGCTAATGGTCCAACTTTCTTGATAATGTCATAAGGCCTAATATATCTAGAGCTTAACTTTCCCTTTTTACCGAACCTTAGCACTCCCCACTGGGGTGACGCTCTCAAAAATACCTTGTCTCCTACTTGATACTATATATCTCTTTGGTGTTGATCTACATAACTCTTTTGCCTGTCTTGAGCCACTTTAATCCTACTGCAGATCAATTTTACCTTATCAACGGTATCTTGAATTAACTATGGGCCTTCAACAATCCTTAGGTCTTTTTCATCCTATTACAAAGGTGTTTGACACCTTCTGTCATATAACGCCTCATAGGGAGCTATATCAACACTACTATGATAATGATTATTGTATACAAATTCTGTAAGAACTACATATTCATCCCATATTCCTTGAAACTCCAAAACATAAGCCATAAGCTTATCGTCAACAGTCTGAATAGTCCTCTCACTCTGACTGTCTATCTGAGGATGAAACATTGTACTAAAATTTAATTTTGTACCCAATGTTGTCTATAGGCTGCCCCAAAATCTAGAAGTAAATTTAGGATCTCAATCTGATAAAATAGACACTAGGACCCTATGTAACCTCACTATCTCATTTACATATCTCTAAGCTAACTGATCTAGTGTGTTATTCTCTCTAATAGGTAAGAAACGAGCTGATTTTGTTAATCTGTCAATAATGACCCAAATGGTATCATGCTACCTCAGAGTTCTCGTCAAACCTACAATAAAATCTATTATAATCCTCTCTCGTTTCCACTTTGGAATTGGTAATGACTACAATTTCCCAACTGGTGCCTAATGCTTTGCTTTAACTTGTTGACATGTCAAGCATCTGGCAACATACTCAGCCACTTACTTCTTCATCCCTGGCCACCAAAAATGTTGTTTCAGAGTATTGTACATCTTGGTAGTACTAGAATGCCTAGCATAGGCTACTATGTGTGCTTCCTCCAAAATTTCCTTTCTCAAACCATCAACATCTGGTACATATAATCTTTGATTAAACCACAATGTATTATTTCTCAACTCAAACTCAGAACTTAGATTCTGTTTTAACTTCTCTACAATCTTCACTACTTCAGGGTCTTTACTTTAAGCTAGTCTAATCCTTTTATGTAATATCAGTTTCAGCTTCAATATAACTAACAATGTTTCATTCTGTCCCAAACTTAGCTTAATATTCAGTTCACTCAGTTGAACTAGATTTGGTAACCTCGATGCTTGAATTTGTGCTACACTACTATTAGATTTCCTGCTTAATGCATCAACTAAAACATTAGCCTTACTTAGATGATACTCTATCGCGTAATTAAAATCCTTAAGCGACTCAATCCACCTCCCTTGTCTCATATTCAGTTCCTTTTGGCTCAACAGAGATCTTAAACTTTGATGATCCGTAAAAATCTGAAATGTTTCACCATATAAATAATATCTCCAAATTTTCAAAACAAACACTACTGCAATAAGCTCTAAATCATAAATTGGATAATTGAACTTATGAGGCCTTAACTGTTGCAACCCTACCCCGGCGCGTCACGTGCCCGACGTCCTACGAGACATCTGATTTGTATCTCCTCAACATAGAAACGTGAAAGACATCATGAATATGTGATAGCTCAGGTGGCAGTGCTAACTTATAGGCTAACGGGCCAATCCTCTCAAGAATCTCATAAGGTCACACATATCTTGGACTCAACTTACCCTTCTTGCCAAATCTCAGAATTCCTTTACAGGGAGATGTCTTAAGGAAAACTTTTTCGCCGACTTCATACTCCATTTCCTTTCGGTGAGCATCTTCATAACTTTTCAT
>JAOTAY010000009.1:18642836-18667267 GCA_025629805.1 Erythroxylum baracoense | reverse complement strand
AAGTCATTTTATACATAAACAGCTAATACTAAACAGCTAATTTTACCAAACATCAAATGACAAACAGCTAATACAATTCGCTGGTCAAATCAGCTAATAAAATCAGCTATCAGCTAATAGCTAATAGAATCAGCTAACAGCTAATGCAATCAGCTGATTCCCAAACAAGGTCTAAATCAACTTAATTCAAGTGGTGGGTTTAATCTTTTACTACTTAAGCATTAAACTGTAGTCATACTTAGGTCCGTTTCTAATATTTTAGAGGTCGTGAACAAAAAAAAAGATTTTAATAAATCGATAATATACAAATATATAAACTTTTAAAACATATTTTTATTATTAAAATTTAATATTCATACATAAGTGACTCAATTTAAAAGTCCAAATACTCAACAAAATATTAAATGATCATAACATTAACTAATAATATTTTACAAATGTTAGTTACAATAAAGTCAATAAAAATAGTAGCAGTAACAACAAAATAGAAATAGCAACAATCGAATAGCTATATTAGATTGCAAAACACTAAGAGAATTGTACTAAAATATACACAGATGATCATGATTTATGAAAAAAAAAGTTCTTCATGCATTTTTAAATGTAAAATTATTAATAATATTATCAAGATCAATATTGTCTAACATATCATTCTCGATATATAAAATAGTTAAATCATTCAACCTTTCTCGTGCACATTGATGACCTTAAGTAGATTTTCAATAATTTTAACTTTGAAAAACTTTTCTGCTACAGTCATAAGTATAGTCAATAAAATTCAACAAGCAAGTAAAACATTTGGATAACAATCTGCAACTTTTAATTAATTGATTATTTGTATTTTTAATTGGATCCAAAGGATTTTCACTACAGATATTGTCTATTAAAGTTTTTATTCCTATTTGTAAAGTTACATTATTAAGAAGATCAAATTGTAAATGATTTAGTTTGTTCATAATTAATTGTAATGTTTTATAATATGTAGTATGATATATTGGGATTTTAAGAATAATCGATTTTTGGTTTAAACTTTTGATAAAAGGTGTTTTTAAGGTTATATAATGCAAATATTGACAGAAGGAGTTATCTTTGCTGCCCAAAACTCGAGTTGAAGGTAGGACGTTACCAAACCCTTTATAGTACCCCTCCACGCCTTGCAAGTGAGCTCATACTCACAAGCGTTTCCAGTTCGTTTATGCTGGGATTCGAACTATCGATGATGTGGAAGGCAACTAAGCTCTGATACAACTTTGCTATCCAAAACTTGAGTTGAAGGTAGGGCGTTACCAAATCCTTTATAGTACCCATTTAGCAAAGTCATTTGCAACACTTTTAATTCTAAAGAAAGATAATCTAAATCTATATCTGACACATTATCATAAGAAAAAGTAATTGTAAATTAGTATAACATTTTCTTAATTTGTTATTATCCAACGACCTCAATTTCTTTGAATTAAATAAGAATCTAAAAATATTTTCAAATGTCATTAATTGTTCAAATATATTCTTTAACGAAGCAATTGTCATATCCACAACTTTTTACGATATTATTTAATTGTCAAATAATTTTTATTATATTTTATTAAAATTTAAAGTAAATTTAATATTATGTTAGTTTAAATAAATAAAAATAAAAAATAAATTTTGTGACACTTAAATAATAATATACAAATAAATAATACTTTTTTAGAATACAATAAATTTAGGGATTTATAATAATAAAAGAAAAAGAACTGTACATAGATGAACCATAATTATTATAATGAATTATCACTCTGATATTCAAATATTTAATAAGGTAAAAATACATTTAAAAATTAGAAATTTTATATTTAAATTATTATTCAGAACTTAGAATTTAGAACTGTAAAATTAGTTTGCTGCTAATTTTTTAGTTAAGTATTTTAAATTCATATGTTAATGAAAAAAAATTGAGTAAAAAAAATACCTAAATATTTTAAAAGAAGTTATAAACTCAAGAAGTCAATGTCAATTTTTAAACATGGAAGTTGAAAGCCACGGCAAGAGATATACCAAAAATTTTGTGCCTTCCATTTCTCTTTAATAACCATTAAACCAGACTTAATAAAAACGTTGGTATGACACTTAATAACCTTTGCACGAAAATGTAAAACGTTGGGATGAGATTTGAGATTGGAGCCCGAGTAATAAATGTTAAAAATAAGAATGGAGAGTGGGCGGTGGGCCACGCAATGGAGTAATAAATGCTAAAAATAATAAAACGTAGACCCAATTAGAATATACAAGGTTTGTGAAGCTACGCAACGGAGTAATAAATTTGGATGAACTTATATCAGCAAAATTTTTATCAGTAAAATTTTTGTAGGAAGAGCTTTTTTAAAAAATTGGTTGACTTTTTAGCTGTCATTTAGAAAAGAGCTTTTCTTGAAAGAATTTCATATAATAAACTGTTTGGCAACATAAAAATAAAAAATATTTTTAATTTTAACTATATTTATTTTGTAATAAAAATTATTTATGCATATAAATATTATTTAAAACATATTAAACAATATGCAAAGCATAATATATTAATTATTATATAATTTTAAATCATATGAAACATAAATGAAGATATATCTAATATCAAAAATAAATATTAAAACATATAAAAAGTCAAATAATATTATATACATCTCAAAATAAACGTAAAGATGTGTTTGTAAGTATTGTGATAATTATGTGTAAAGCATAAGGGTAAAACCTACCTGAAAAAGTGCTTTTTTGAGAAGCTCTAAATTTGAGCTTCTTAAAAAGTTGTATTTTAGCTGCCAAAAAAGCTATATCTACTAAAAAAGTACTTTTTTATTTTACAGCCAAATATTTATTTTTTATAAAAAAAGCTTTTGCGGTGAAAAAATGCCTATTCACCCTCCGAAAGCTCTACCAAACAAGCACTAAGTAGAATTTACAAACTTTGTGACATTTAATACTTTCTTACTGTAGGCCTCTAATGAAGATGGGCCTTGGGTAGGTACATCAGCTGTCCCTGCCTAAGGACGGGATTGGTCATACCAAACTTTTTAAAAGCTCCTACAAAATATTGTTAATAAATTAACTCAAAGTTAAAATATATGTAATGGTAGTTTTTAGTCACTTAGTTGGCACAAAAAATTTCTTATTATTGGTATATTAGCTCGACAATCTAAAGCTGTAGGATGTCACTTATTCCTAATTAAGAAAGCATTCATGTGATAGTAATTTTCCTAAAGTTGGATGACAATTAATTATGCTTTTACGATTTTAATAAATTTACAATTAAGCGAATTGAATTTGATCTAGTTAAAGATAATAAAATAGCCTGATAAAAGATCTACGTTAATGAACCGAAGTCCAGTAAAGAAAATGAACCCTAATCAGAGTAGGTCAAACATGCATGCATTGGGCATGTGAAGAGGAGGCCTAATATAGATGTATATATATAAGTTTAAGATCTCCTGTTTCTACTTAAGTAACACGTGAACATTCGGATTCTGTGACCTATTGAAAGGTTCACACGTTAAGAGAGTTGCAGAAAGACGTTAGCAACATTTAGTTGATCGACTTTTATAAAGGTCGTTATGAATAAAGTTTCGGTATCGAAAAGCTCGTTCAAAGTTATGGATAGGAAAACAAGCATTTCTTGTATTTTCTTCATTTACTCACTTTCATGTTTCATCATGGGCACGTAACTAAGGCTCATGTTATGCACTACATGTGGTATAAAGACCTTGGAGAAAGCAATCCATTTTTACATTTGTAATTACATATGGTTGCTTGAATTTAGATTGAATGTGTTTGGCATTGAAAAACAGGTTAAAAACGAGCTTTAAGGGTTGAAAAACTTGCCTGAAAGTCACCAAGAATTGCCATTTTTGGCGACTGTGCAGGATGAGATAGAAACGCACGCAACTACCTAGAGGCAGTTTAGTCTCACACGTGCCAGATAGATGGTGAAACAAGGTCCACTGCATGTTTGGTGCATGCGGCACACACACCAGAGGCGATGTCTGCATCTGCGTGTGAGGTGCATGCACCACACAAGCCAGAAGGCGGTAGGCATGTAGAACACACGTCATCTGCCCAAGCGCCATCTGCCGACGTATAGTGCTAACGCATTGCAGACATGCTGCTGCCGTCAATGATGTAGTACTTGCTGACATCAGCATGCTACATGACCCAAAAAACTCAAATTTTCACAATTCACCAAATTGTCCCTCGGGTCATGTTGGGTCAATTTAGGGATCCTGTGAATTCATAAAGTGAGTTTTTTAATTTTTCTGAATTTATTACATTAGTAATAATTAAGATTTAACTTCAGAAAAATCAAATAAAGGTTATTAAAGCCCGTTTGAGTGAAATTTCAAGCTTCGGACAAGAAATAAAAGAGGTACATATGGTTTTGGTATCTCATATGGTATGTTTATTGTTCGGAATTGCATGATTATCACTCTAATTGAGATTTTTCTCATAATAAAGTCTCAAATAAAGATAATTGATGATGCTTTTAGCACTAATATATGATAATGAGAATGTGCATAAGGATTTACATTTATTGATGGGACATTATCATGTATTATATGCCCATATAGAATGTGAGGATAACATAAAGATGTATTTCTTGTGTTTGTGAATCTATTTGAGTATTGATGATAATGTAGTCACCATGTGGCCTTTCAAGTTAGTATTTGAATTGTTCTACTTACATGTCTAAGGATGTCTCTAGTCTTGTATTTGGCTATTCTGCCTAAAGGTATTGGCCTTATATGAGATTTTGATATATGTATAAAGACGTTAGATGGAGGAAGCCATTACTTGAGTGATCTATTCACCCATAGGTAGTGTCATAATAGTCAATGATGTGTACTCTAATCACTTTTATGTAAAGGTCTTATCAGTAGGTATTATGTATTCAACCCACGGATATTTTATGATATGTGTGATGAGATTCTCGGTAAAAATACTATTTGTAGCTTTGAGTATTGTTGTTATTCTACATTTGTGCTGAACATTACATTGTCAAATTTTCAGTCATCTTTTTGTAAACAATAACAGTGTCACAATTGAAACCTTAACTGGTTTCAACTTTAAGAAATGGAAGTAAGATGTAGAGTTTGCATTGAGATGGTAGACATTAACATGGTCACGGTTAGAGATAGGCCATTTGCACCTACATCTCTCAACTTAGAGACTGAGAAAGCAACATTTACAGTATAGGAAAGGTCAAACAGAGTGTGATATTTGACCATCAAGAGATCAATCTTAGATCATTTGCTAAGTGGACTTCCAGAAACAAATATAGCCAAGGACTTTCTGAACAATGTCTCCCAGAGGTGTAGGATATCATTTAATATGGAGATAAGTACCTTGATGAAAGAATTATTCTCTATGAGATACACAGGAGAAGGGGGAGTGAGGGAATACATCATCAGGATGGCCCACCTCTAGAGTAAGCTGAAGGCATTGAACATCATCATTCCTGATGCCTGCATTGTACACCAAACTCTAGGTACACTTCCTTCAGATTTTGGTATTCTGTTTACGACATGCAATTCACATGATGGAGCTTGGGACATCAATGTTTTAATTTCCTAATGCATTGCTGAAGCAGAAAAGCTAAAGAACACTGCTCATATCGCCCTAATAGCAACTAAAGGAAAGGAAAAGGTATAGCCTCAAAGATTTAAAGGTAAGAAATCTAAATTCTCTCCTTATGTGAATATCAGTCAATCCAATATTGCCAAAGGTTTTGTAGATGTTAAAAGTATAAGGTGCTTCTTTTGTAAGAAGAAGGGAAACAAAAAGTCTAATTGTTAAAAATATAAGTCCTGGAAAGAAAAACGGGAACTATCAGATGACTCCTTGGCTTGTATGATCCATGAATGTAAACTTTCTATAACCACATCAAGTTCTTTGTGGCTAGATAATGGAGCCTCTAATCATGTTTCCTCTACAATACAAGGTTTATACGTAGGAGAAAGTCAAATAAAGAGGAGAAAAAAGTGATGGTTGTAATGAAGAAGTTTATGTAATGTTTGTAGGGGATGTATGTTTGAGCCTTGATCCAAGCATTATATTTGTTCAGATGACACATTTTATATATCGTCTTTTAGGTGAAATTTGATCTCTGTATCAGTTTTGGATAAAGAAGGTTATAGTTTTGTCATTGATGCTTCTGTTGTACAATTATCTTTCAATACAAAATATATTGTAATGTCTTCTTGTCATATGCATTGTATAAAATGTGTCTCGTGCCTCATGAGATATATGCTTCTTCATATATTGTTGAACAAGTTACTAGAAAGAAACCCCTGATAAAGGATAAGCCATACATATTGCATCATAAAAGGTTGGGCCACATTTCTAGAGATAGAGTTGAGAGATTGATTAAAGAAAACATTCTCCCAACTTTAGATTTATTAATCTAGAAACATGTGTTGACTATTACAGAAGTAAGTTGACCAAAATAAAGAAAAAGGGGTCAACTCATACTTTTGGTTTATTAGACCTCATATATACAGATATTTGTAGATCTTATACAGTTACATTATGTAATTCAAGATATTTTCTGACACTCATCGATGACTATTTCTATTATGGTTATGTGTTCTTACTTAAAGAAAAGTCTTAAGTTCTTGAGAAATTCAAGATCTTCAAGGTTGAGGTTGAGAACCAATTGGGAAGGTCCATCAAGATTGTTAAATCTGACCGTAGAGGAGAATACTATAACAAACATAGAGTTTCAAGACAGGAAAAGGGTTCGTTTGCTAAATATGTGGATTCATGTGGAATAGAGACTCAGTTCACTATGCTAGGTAGTCTTGAGAAAAATAGTGTGGCTGAAAGATGTAATCGCACCCTAAAGGACATGATAAGGTTGACGCAAAGCAGGACTAACCTACCTAATTACCTTTGGGGTGAAACCATAAAGATTGTCTTATACATATTTAACAGAGTCCCAAGCAAATTAATATCGAATATGTCATTTGAACTCTAAAAAGGGTGAAAGCCTAGCCTCGCCCATATTCATGTTTAGGGTTGCCTTGCTGAGGTACGTTTATATAATTCTTATGAAAATAAGTTGCAATCTCATTTTACTCGTTGCTATTTTTTTATATCTCAACCACTCTAAGGGATATAGATTTTACTGTAGATAAGGAGGGTTTAGAATTATAGAATCACAAATAGATAAGTTTCTAGAATATGATGTCTATGATGAGGGTGGTCCTTCTCACACCTCAGATTATAACAGGACAGATACTATAATTATTTTGTATCCATCACCCATATAATTAGAACTAGTGGATCAAGGTCTTGGTATCATACCAGCACAGGAATAGGAACCTATACCTGTACAAACTGAGGTTCTTGAGGTACAATAACTAGTTCAATTAAGAAGATCCACTAGAGTGAGAAGACCTGTTATTTCATTTGATTACATTGTCTATTTAGGTCAACAAGACAATGATATTAGACATGTTGTTGACCCAGTTACTTTTAAAAAAGTTGTTTATGGACCTCGTGCAGATTTGTAGTCGGATGCACTGAAAGATGATAAGCAATCTATGAAACGTAATAAGGTATAAGAGCTTGTTGATTTAACTCAAAATTGCAAACCTATTAGTTGTAAATGACTTTTCAAGACCAAAAAGGACTCTCAAGGTAAAGTTGAACAATTTAAAGCTTGGTTGGGTACCAGAGGATTCACTTAGAGAGAAGGAATTGACTTTAATATTACATTTTCTCTAGTATCCTTTAAGGATGCATTTAGAATGATTATGACAATAGTTGTTCATTATGATATGGAGTTACATCAGATGGATGTTAAAACTACTTTTCTGAATGGAGACCTTTGTGAAGAGGTCTATTTGGAACAACCTGAAGGATTTTAGGATCAATAAAAGCCTTATAAGGTTTGCAAACTGAGAAAATCAAAATATGGTTTGAAACAAGCTTTTTGACAGTGATACCTTAAGTTTGATAAGGTTGTTACCTCTTTTGACTTTGTAGAAAATAAAGTTGAAAGGTGCTTGTATTATAAGTTAAAGGGACCAAAGTTATCTTTCTACTTTCATATGTAGATAATATCTTGATGGCATCAAATGACTTAACCATGTTGTATGAGATTAAGCAACTTTTGGCCAAATATTTTGAAATGAAGAACCTCGGAGAAACATCATTGTCCTAGATATTCAAATTCACTAGGACAGGTCTCAACACTCATTAGGCCTCTCACAGAGAGTATACATGAGCTAATGCTGCAAAGGTTTAATATGGCTGATTGTAAACTTGTTGTATCACCTAACTCTCATGGTAAAAGATTGTATTTGGCATAGTGTCCAAAGAATGATATACAGAGAGAGAGGCTATTAAGAATGTTCAATATTCTAGTGGGATTGGTAGCTTGATATATGCTCAAGTGTGCACTAAACCTGACATTACATTTGCCATTGGACTACTAGGTATATATATGGTTAACTTAGGAATAGATCACTGGAATGCAGCTAAACAAATGTTGAAATATTTAAAGGGAAATAAGGATTATATGTTGTCATATATAATCTAAACCTTATAGGATATACAGATTTGGATTTTATTACGTGTCTAGATGACAGAAAATCTACATCAAGATATATCTTTATATTAACAGATGGAGCAGTATCGTGGAAGAGTGTCAAGCAGACATAGGTTGTAATATCTAGTTTTCGGAACATGCTTAGGGTTAGAACCATAAATCATTGTGAAGGAAGCATTAAGAGCATTGCATTCACATGCATACCATGAGCATAAACACGAATATTGGTACACATTATAAAGATAGCATATCACTCAATTGACATGTCCCAGGGTATGAAAGATTTTAAAATGACTATGATGTGAATTGTGAATTGTTATGTCTGGAATTTTGGTTTGATTGGATTTCCAATTAGTAATTTGGAATTAAACGTTATTAATTGGGAGATTGATAAATTAATATGTACATTTAGACTAGAAAAATGCCAAATGACTAGATAATTTGACATACGAAAAATTAGGGTGACTAAGCCTATAATTGAGTGACATTTGGAATATTAAATGAGTGACAAATGGACTATTCATTAATTGATGAATGGAACAATTATAGAGTGACAAGTAGATCAATTAATGTGTGATATATGGAAAAATTTATAGGAGATTAATGGCATCATCTTAAGGGGCATATGGCAACTTAATTATGGAACATATGGATTCCATGCCTTAAGACATATGTCTTTGAAAATTGGTGACACCTAGCACTTGAAGAAGCAAAGTTTTTGCTGTTTCCTTAATTGATGTTTCCTTCACCGAATTGCTCCTAACTTTTCTCTGTATTTTTCTTGTACCCTAGCTAAATTTCTACACCAAAACCATACGTACATCCTTTACAAAATAGCCAAGAAATCTGTTAAAGTGGTCTTCATCTTGCTGCTAAAAACCAGCTCATTTTTACCTTATAATTGTGTTGATTTTTCTTGCTTAGACGGATAGGTTATCTTGATGTTTTGAGCTAAATTGGAAGCCTAATAAGTAAGTAACAATCTGATCTTTATGGCATGATTAATAGTATGAGAATGATGCTTGAATTGGAATGAAATGTTTATGATGTTGATGATGAACTGTGATGGAAATTTGTTGAATGAACTTGGATGTTTTCATGTTTATTCCTACTGTGGAAAAATCATGGATGATATAGGTTGATTCATGGATGAATTAGGTCTGGATTTGAGGAATAATAAAGGTGAATTTATGTTAAAGGAAGATGTTAGTATAATGTTCTTGAATTGAGAAAGAATTAAGACTATATGCATGATTATGTATGATAGTTTCTAATTTGATTTTTGATGCATGAAAGACCATGATTGGTGAGCTATCAAATGAATATAATTCAGGTTTAAATGAGGATGCATAAATGAGCATGAATTCTGGAAAATTGGAAGTGTAAATGATGTTTCTAAGTAGGTGAATTCGTGGAGAATTGGAGGGAACAATACAATGCATGACTATGGCCTTCAGTGCACGTTCATGGCCTAATTATTTGGGTTTTGTCACGATTGTGACAAAGTCCCCACGATTGTGGCCTATTGCATAAGGTTCTGTCACGATCGTGGAAAGGTTTACCACGATCGTGGGCTAGCATAAAGAGTGAAATGATGTTTTTTAAGTGATGTTTGAAACAACTAATGATAAGGTACTTTCCTATGATGCATTTAGGCTTAAAATGAACCAGTTTGATGATTGATTGATGAATTTAGATTAAACAAGTTAATTGAGGTATTAACCTAAGTGCAAATAAGACATATTCAAGTGACAATGTTTGAATAATCATAAATTGTGATTAAGAAAAAATACCTGGGAAAGTCATTGAGCATGTATTGAACATGGCACATATATCTATATGCATGATTGAATATGTATTTGATTGATTGACTTTGTAATGTGAATTTTATGTGTATTGAATGATTTTAAACACACAAATCAAATGACTGAATTTAGATATTGTCGGACCATCCAGGTAATAGCATAATCTAGAGTGTACTGCGAGTAACTTAGATGTTCTCACTAGGATTGATATATTGTTTAACTCCCAGTTATTGAACTGCTAATGATCTGCATATGATAATTCCAGAAAATAATAGTCCGAGGAGTTTGATATTTGGGAATGTATTAGGAGTGTTCTGTTTGCATATGAATGCTAAACTTAGGTCCAATGAATATGTGAATCTGACTGAGCATCATGAATAAATGTTATTGATGGCATATTTTGTGATTTGATGCATCACATTGATATGCATGATCAGATAAAGGCGTTATGACTGGAGTGGCCAGTCTGAAAGAGCTTAAAGCTCACAAATGTGCATATAGAGCCACTAGCTCTATGATTAATGAGCCCAGTATTCATAATAGGTATGGGACAGTATCTGAAAAGAGCCCGATATTCATAAGGGATATGGGATAGCGAAAGGCGCTCGGTCACAACAAAATAACAACGAAAGTGGAGTCTCATATGCATATACATTTGTACATATATGATTGTGGAAACATTTCTAAATTGTGATGATATTGTGATATGCCATATTTGTGTACATTTGATAATATGATTGAATTCTTCTAAAAAGATCATATGAAATAAGTGTAATCTATGATGAATTGCTGAGTTAAGAAATATTGTGTGTTTCGTTTATATATGAAATGTTTCATGTTCTGAATGAGTGAGCACATCGAGGATGGTTCACTCACTAAGTTCGCAAAACTTATCAAAATTGTAACATGGCTTTTCAGGTACGAGAGAGGAGACCTAGTTCCTAAGATACTCTAGAAGAACGTTTTGGATTAAGAAATAGCTCAAAGGTCTAGTCAGCTAACATCTGAGGAGCTATAGTTTGTGTTTATATAGTTATTCATGTCATGTAGAACTTTTTGTAAACAGAGGAGTAAACATCTCAGATACTTGTGATGATGTAAATATTTGTTTTAATGACTACTATGTAAATTATCTTAGTGAATGAAATGGAAAAGTTTCCTTTCAATGTTTGTAAAGTGTATGATTCCATAATAAGTGTATAAGACTGCTCTAACATGTTATTGTCATATGGCATGTTCTTGAATATCCTCTGGATGTTCGGGTATATACTCTATAGTTATAGGGTGTTACAAATTTTTAGTATCAGAGCATAGTTTGGCATCCATAGGGACATATAAGAACATTTTAGCATATTATACAGTGAGAGATTCGAATAATGATCACAATTATTTTTGTTATAGGTTATCCGCTATAGGAGATCAAGTTGGAGAGTCAGCCGACTTAGAGTCTGTAGAAGCCAATAGGGATTCTCCTATACCTAAGTTTGCACAAATGCCTCCGAGAATTTTTGAGAAGAGAGAAAGGAGGTATGATAAGCTTAGAAAGTAGGGGGCTATGGACTTCTACGGAAGTACAGACCCTACCGAGGTAAAAGGATGGTTAGAAAGAATAGAAAGGATTTTTAATCAGATGGACTGTGAGCCTGACAAGAAGTTTGACTATATAGTCTCACTACTACAAGGTCCAGCATATCAGTAGTGGAAGACTGTTTCAGGTAGTGCCGCTAGGCCTTGTGGTTTGAAGTGTGAAGATTTTCTGAAGGTATTTAGAGAGAACTATATGCCCAAGATTTATCTGGACAAAAAGATGAAAGAGTTTTTATATCTGAAGCAAGATAGTCTCATAGTGGCTGAGTATGAGATAAGATTCAATAAATTAATGGGATATGCAACTGCATTGATTCCTACAATGAATTAATGGGATATGCAACTGCATTGATTCCTACTAAGGAAGACAAGTGTAGACGGTTTGAGGATTGGTTAAATATGGAGATTAGGATGAGGTTAGCTATAACGAACCTGAGCAGTTTTACTGGGCTGAGAGTTGCCTCGATCAGAATAGAACAATTGTTCAAAGATGGTCAAGGATAGTATAAATAAGAGTCTAGAGTGAAGAGACGGGGAGAATCTCAAGTTGATTTTGGTAGGAGCTTCAGTAAATGTCAGAACATATCGTTTCGATCCCAGACTAGATCGAGATAGTTAGGGTTTAGAAAGAGGTAGTTTTGTTCAGGCTGGTAGAGGTAAAGGATAAGTATCAAGAGGGCAGACTCAACAGATGCCTAATTGTGAACACTGTGGCAAGAAAAATAGTGGGGAATTTTAGAGGTTATTAAAAGCTTGTTTTCGTTATGACTCTTTTGAGCATCAAATTAGAGATTGTCCTGAGACTTTAGGACTACAGTCTGGAATGAGAGGAAGATCAGTAACAGAGACAACAGTCTAATAGAGTAAAGCTACTGGATCATGACAAAGAGGCAGAGGTAGAGGCAGGACACAATCAGCAGGACCCAGTGTTAGGACTAAGGTGCAGAGTAATCAGCCGCAATCTTAGGCCAAGGTCTATGTTATCACTAGACGGGAGGCACAGAACTCCCCAAATGTAGTACTAGGTGTGTTGAATGTCTTTAATTTTGAAGCATTTGCATTAGTAGATCTAGGATCTACACATTCATTCATCACACGACATCTAGCATCTAAATTGCATTGTGAGAGAGAAATGTTGAATTGTGATTTAGAGGTGAGTACACCAGTAGGTAGTACTATAGTGATTGGAGAAGTGTGTAAAGGGTGTAGTATTTGGATTGATCAGACGGAATTGAAAGCTGATATGATAATATTGTAGTTGAGGGAGACAGACCTTATCTTAAGTATGGATTGACTCGCTACACATAGGGATGAGATGAATTGTTACACTAAGGAAGTAATCATTGAATCTCCTAATCAACTAAGAGTAGTATTTCGAGGAGTTAGTCAAGCAGTGCTAACCAGATTAATTTCATTCATGAGTGCTTTGAGGCTGGTCCAAGGTGGATGTGAGGCTTATCTGGCTCACGTATTTGATACCTAAAATGAACAAACCATTCAAGATATTCCTATTGTTAGGAATTTTCTAGATGTGTTTCTAACTGAATTACCAGGTTTACCCCAGAAAGAGAAGTAGGGTTTACCATTGACCTTGTTCCAGGTATCGCTCCTATATCTATTCCTCCATATAGGATGACACTTGTAGAACTGAAAGAACTTAAGAACTAGTTGCAGGAGTTGTTGGAAAAGATTTTTATCAGGCCTAGTGTGTCACCTTGGAGAGCTCCGATTTTGTTTGTAAAGAAGAAGGATGGGACTTTGAGGTTATGTATTAATTATAGACAGTTGAATTGGGTGAAAGTGAAGAACAAGTATCTTCTACCTAGGATAGATTATTTGCTTGATCAGTTACAGGGAGCTCAGGTGTTCACTAAGTTAGACTTGAAATTAGGGTACTATCAGTTAAAGATAGCTGAGGCTGATGTACTAAATAGTGCATTCAGAACTAGATATGGACACTTTGAGTTTTTAGTGATGCCGTTTGGATTGACAAATACTCTGGCAGCTTTTATGGCTTTGATAAATAAGGTATTCCAACCTTATTTAGATCATTTTGTGATTGTGTTCATCAATGATATTTTGGTGTATTTGACATGTAGAGAGGAACATGCTGAACATTTGAGACTAGTCTTACAGATAATGAGAGAGAAACAGTTGTATGCCAAGTTTAGTATGTGTAAATTTTGGCTTGATCAAGTTATATTTTTAGGTCATATCATGTCTGGACAGGGCATAAAGGTAGACTCAAAGAAAGTAGAAGCAGTGATGAAGTGGGAAGCTCTGAGAAATGTGACTAAGATCTGAAGTTTCCTTAGAATAGCCGATTATTACGGAAGGTTTGTCGAGGAGTTTTCTTTGATTTTAGCCCCTTTGACAAAACTTCTAAGGAAGAATGTATCTTTCAGATGGACTGATGAATGTCAGAGAAGTTTTGAGGAGCTAAAGCTTCGGTTAACTACAGCACTGGTATTAGTCATTCCATCTGGATCAGAAAGATATGTAGTGCACAGTGATGCTTCATACCAAGGGTTAGGATGTGTACTGATGCAACATGGTAGAACGATAGCATATGATTTGAGACAGTTGAGGTCTCATGAGTTTAATTATCTGATACATGATTTAGAGCTTGCTTCTGTAGTATTTGCTTTGAAGATTTGAAGACATTATCTGTATGGTGAAACTTTTCAGGTATTCACTGATCATCAAAGTTTGAGATATTTGTTGAGTTAGAAAGAGTTGAATATGAGATAAAGGTAGTAGATAGAATTGTTGAAAGATTATCATTGCACAATTGAGTATCATCTTGGTAAAGCTATTGTGGTATCTGATGCATTAAGCAGAAAATCTAAAAGCAGTGTGGCTTAAGTACAGTTATCGAGGTTGCCTAACTTAGTGCAATTGAGAGCATTGAATGTTGAATTGAATTTGGGGTAGAATGAAGTTTTGTTGGCAACATTGAAACTCAGACTGATATTGCATAAAAGAATCAGAAAGGCTCAGAGTAAGGATTTAGAATTAATGAAGGTTATTGAGAAGTTGAAAGTGAATCTAAGTTTTGAGTTTGAATCGAAGAATGATACACTGTGGTTAAAGTAGAGATTATGTGTACCTAACGTGGATGATCTAAGAAAGGAGTTTTTGGAGGAAGCACATATAGCATCCTATGTTATGAATCTTGGTACTACTAAGATGTATAATACGGTGAAACAACATTTCTGGTAGCCAGGAATGAAAAAACAAGTGGCTGAGTATATAGCTAAATGTTTGACTTGCCAACAAATTAAGGCAGAGCATCAGGCTCCAGTTGGTAAGTTACAGTCACTGCCTATTCTGGAGTGAAAATTGGAGAGGATTACTATAAATTTTATTATAAGTTTACCGAAAATCCCGAGGCAACACGACGCCATATGGGTCATTGTTGATAGATTGACCAAATCGACTCATTTCTTATCAGTGAGGGAGAACAATACACTGGATCAATCAGCCCGAAGATATGTGAATGAGATAGTGAGGTTACATAGGGTTCCAATGTCCATTGTATCAGACAGAGATCTTAGATTAGCCTCGAGATTTTGAGGTAGTTTACAGACAGCTTTAGGTATGAAGTTGAAATTCAGGACTACATTTCATCATCAGACAGATAGATAGAGTGAGAGAACTATTAAGATTGTTGAGGATATGCTCAGAGCTTGTGTTTTGGAGTTTTAAGGAGCACGGGATCAGTATGTGACTCTGATTGAATTTGCTTATAACCATCAATATCACAGTAGTAATCGTTATAGCACCTATGAGGCATTATATAACAGAAAGTGTCGTTCGCCTCTGTATTGGGATAAAGAGGGTCTAAGGATTGTTGAAGGCCCAGAATTGATCCAAGATACTATTGATAAAGTGAAATTGATCCGAAGTAGAATTAAAGCAGCACAAGATAGATAGAAGAGTTATGTGGATCAACACTAGAGGGATGTGGAGTACCGAGTAAGAGATAGAGTGTTCCTAAGAGTATTGCCTTGGTGAAGAGTACTGAGGTTTGGTTAAAAAATGTATGCTAAGCCCTAGACACATTGGTCTATATGAGATTATTGAGAGAGTTGGACCATTAGCCTACAAGTTAGCACTACCTACAAAAATGGCTCAGATATGCAATGTGTTCCATATGAGTATGCTCAGGAGGTATCGGTTTGATCAGATACATATATTACCGGCTCAAGAACTGGTAAAGATATGAACATTGCACATATATCTATGTGCATGATCGAATATGTATTTGATTGATCGACTTTGTAATGTAAATTTTGTATGTATTGAATGATTTTAGATACACAAGTCGAACGACTGAATCCAGATATTGCCGAACCATCCAGGCAATAGCGTAATCTGGAGCGTGCTGTGAGTAACCTAGATGTTCTCACTAGGATTGATATATTTCTGTTTAACTCCCAGTTATTGAATTGTTAATAATCTGTATGTGATAATTCCGGACAATAATAGTTTGAGGAATTTGATATTTGGGAATGTATTGGCAGTGTTCTAATTACATATGAATCTAAAAGATATCTATATACTCAATGAAAAGTTGAATGCTGGACTTAGGTCCGATGAATATATGAATCTGATTGTGCATCATGAATAAATGTTATTGATGGCATATTTTGTGATTTGATGCATCACATTAATATGCATAATTAGATAAAGGCGTTCTGACCGGAGTGGCTAGTCTGAAAGAGCTTAAAGTTCATAATTGTGCATATAGAGCCACTAGCTTCGTAATTAATGAGCTCAGTATTCATAATAGGTATGGGACAGTATCTGGAAAGAGCCCGATATCCACAAGGAATATGGGACAGTGAAAGGCACTCGGTCACAATAAAATAAGAACAAAAGTGGAGTCTCATATGCATATACATTTGTATATATATGATTGTGAAAACATTTCTGAATTGTGATGATATTGTGATATGCCATATTTGTGTACATTTGATAATATGATTGAATTCTTCTAAAAAGATCATATGAAATAAGTGTAATCTATGATGAATTGCTGAGTTAAGAAATATTGTGTGTTTCGTTTATATATGAAATGTTTCATGTTCTGAATGAGTGAGCACATCGAGGATGGTTCACTCACTAAGTTCGCAAAACTTATCAAAATTGTAACATGGCTTTTCAGGTACGAGAGAGGAGACCTAGTTCCTAAGATACTCTAGAAGAACGTTTTGGATTAAGAAATAGCTCAAAGGTCTAGTCAGCTAACATCTGAGGAGCTATAGTTTGTGTTTATATAGTTATTCATGTCATGTAGAACTTTTTGTAAACAGAGGAGTAAACATCTCAGATACTTGTGATGATGTAAATATTTGTTTTAATGACTACTATGTAAATTATCTTAGTGAATGAAATGGAAAAGTGCCTTTCAATGTTTGTAAAGTGTATGATATCATAATAAGTGTATACGATTGCTCTAACATGTCATTGTCATAGGGTATGTTCTTGAATGTCCTCTGGATGTTCGGGTATATCCTCTATGGTAGTGGGGTGTTACACAGGTGACTTCCTCGACTATGCATGCAGAGTTTGTGGCTTTCTACAGGGCTACTACATAAGCGGTTTGGCTCAAGAACTTGATTTCTGAGTTATCTGTAGTTGATTCAATGGTTAGACGCATTGAGTTGTATTGTGATAATCTTTCAGTTATGTTATTCAATAACAGTAATGAGAACATCCCAGGCTAAGCATTTGGAGGTCGAGTATTTGACTATCAAGGAATTGATGTAAAAAGGTGACACTGAGGTGGAGCATTTGAGGACTGAGGATATGCTTCTTGATCCTTTGAATAAAGGACTTCACCCATATGTTTTTGAGAGACATGTATACAGTATGAGTGTATTAAAGTCCTTAGACACTGTTACTATCACTGCATTTTCTCCTTGTACATTTGTAAGATTTTCATATATTATGACAATATGTTTTATGGATAAAGATGGTAATTATTTTGCTCTCAATCATATATGTTTTTATATATTGTCATGTTACAGGTGAAATTTTTAAGACCTATGTCGATCTTAAGCATTTTGAAGGTCATTAGGCATATATATACAGATTGAAGTCTATATCATTAGGAAACATACAGATGCATATATAAATCCTTAGATTTTGATATGACATAGGGGGATATAAGTGTTTAATCCCATAAAGGTTTTTTCTAATGCAGTTTAGCATTCAGTGAGAGAAAACAAATTTTTCTAGTACGGTTTAGCATAAAGTTCAGGGAAATTGAGACCTACAAACAGAAAAATGATACATTTCAGATCATACAGGTATCATCCTAGTTTGCCAGACTTCATTTTCTCTTTGATGTTAGTGAGGTGTTAGATATGCGTAATTGTATTGAATTTGTGTTGCACATAACACATGCATTTGATACTTTCTATTATCAAATGCCTTACGGGACAGAATGATGGATTTTCATTATCTTTAGATCAAATGATTTTTTAAACTTGGTTGACCTATACAGTGATTTAGCTTAACCGTTTTCACTGGTTTTATTACGGTTACGACTACTATAATTAATTATTGCCCAAGGTTGGACAATAATTAATTACGCTTTTATGATTTTAATAAGTTTACAGTTAATCAATTCGAATTTGATCCGGTTAAAAATAATAAAGTATCTCGATAAAGGATCTGCGTTAATGGGCTACAGTGTAGTGAAAAAAGGACCCTAATCAGTGTGGGTCGGACATGCATTGGACCTATGATGGGGAGACCCCGATACGGATAATATATATAAGGTTAAGGTCTTCTTCTTCTACTTAAGTAAGACGTGAACATTCAGATTCTCTAACTTGTTAAGAGTATCACGCGTTAAGAAAGTGACATCCAGTTAATCAATTTTTGTAAAAGTAGTCTTGAAAATTTAGAAGTTTCGGCATCAAAAAGCTGGCTCAAAGTTATGGTTAATAAAACAGGTATTGCGTAACTAAGTTACATCCTACATCATGACCCTTACGCCTCTGGCTAACATTTTCGAAAGTAGTTTTCGATCTCTAAATTGTCAAACTGGTGAAACCTAAGCAGAATGGACTTTCATCAACCTTAAAGAAAATGTGAAGACCCTTCTCATTCTAAAGAAGATGGGTTGAAGGCTCCCACCTAACGTGTCGTAAAAGTTGCAATCAACTGTTCAACTGGCTTCGAAGAGTACTATAAATGATCACAAGTCAACTTCTTCTTCGAAAATAAATGAATCACAAAAAGTTGCCTTATGGTTTCCCTTTTCCGATTCACAGAAGGTCATGTGGCTCGCGCTGCGAACTAGACATGAATGCGCGTATTTGCGAACGACAACTTATTGTCTATCGTGCATTCTTTAGCTACCATTTCACCGTTCTCTTAATATTCTTAGTTACTCTATGTGGACTAGGAATAGGATATCCTTTCCTTCCATTTAAGCATTTACCCTTGCAGAAGGATTTGACAACTTTTTCTCCCATTTAATGACGAAAAAGAAGCGAAGGTACATCCACAGTTTATTATTCCCTTCCTAGGCAAAAACTGAATTGAATACCCTCATTAAGTGCCCACCTTCTTCTGGAGAGAGGTTCTTTTTTCTTCTGTTGCTCTTTTGCAGAACAGGTCCTCCAAAGAATACAAGAGCTACGTTTACTAGGCTTACTATTCTAAAGGACTCCAAAACTGAAGAGATCATGCACTCATAATGTTTCTAACTTAACTAGCATACTGAAACTTCTGCAGCCTATCGAACAACTGAAAATGAAACTGTAGAAGAAGCGGAAAGAAAGGTAATTGCACCGAAAAACATACCCGACACCAGGAGGAAAAGAGAATGACACGCACATGAGATAAAACCACTCCGACTCCGTCAAGTCCTCAGGCGACAAGGCAGCACAAGGCCGACGTGCCTGCTGATTTGTCTCTCCTGCAGACAATGACTCATAAAGCTCTCTAAGTTGCTGGCTCCTTTGCGAAGAAGCCTCCTCAGCACTAACCTCCATTGGTTGAACTGTCTTTCTAGTCTTGATTGCTCCGTTGTAATACCCATCTCCCCACACTAAGATCCTGGATTATATTCGATGTCATTGAAGTGAATGTCATAATGAACAAAATCTGAAGAGACAAGAAATTTGATACTATGTACATCACTGGAGAGATTAGTTACCCTTGTTCTGGACAAATTTGCCAAAAGAGACTGTAAGTCCATTGAACTGATTGCACTGCAGCTTGCAACATACTCCGCAAGCGCTTACTGGGCGACGCAGCCATTTTCTGAGAACTGTGTCCACAATAACCTCTCTCTTTTCGAGAAAGAAGTGAATTATTTCTTTGCAAAATTTTTCTCAATTTAATACGTGTCAATTATGTGAATTTTAGCGAAATCAAAGCATATCAATTAGATGAAATAGGAAGAGCTAGCTAGCTTCGATCTTTATACTTATTCCAAATGCAAGATCAATAATGGAAACTAAAAAAGAAAACAAAGAGGAAAAGAAAGTGGCTAAAGAGTTTCCTAAGACAGATAAAACAGGCAATGATTGAAGGAAGTTAGGTCTTCCTATCTGAAAATCAAATTCGCAGTCTTATTTACAGTCTCTCAACTGACACAACTAAAAAAGGTGTTGACGATGCTTTTAAGAAGAGAAGAAGAGAAGGTACTCAACAACATAGGAGACCGGCAGCTAAAAAAATAAAAAACAAAAGAAAGCTAGATGACTTTGAGAAGATCCTTCTAGCTTCCCAAGCAAAGAAAGGCTCTTTGTATTCGCAAGACCATGAAAGTTAGATTGAGTTGTAGTGTGTACTAGGGTTTAACGTGAGAGAGAGAATAAATGAATATAGGTTTTGACTGGTTGTTCTACCGAACAGTATTATCATACCTGTCGTTTTTGCTAGGAGGGTGCGAACGTAAAATGTGGTAATTGTGTTGTTGTCTTGTTATCTTCTCTTGCGTGCCTGATTATATATGGTCCTTCAAATTGGCGAAAAAGAGCTTTAAAGCAACAGCTTGAGAGAGACACCCACAGGAATCGGTGAATTTTAAGTGAGATTAGTTAAATGATGAAGACAGGACAATGAGATAGTTCATCAAGTACAAGTGAGATTTGTGTCTACAAGTAGTGGGGAGTGTTATATTTAATCCTTTTGCAAGGTATGAATACAGCTTTTTAGAATTATTATAGTATAATTACAAGTACTAACGGTACAACACTACAATCTTTTTAATCTATTCTATAACTGTGTTGCTCTAGAGATGTGAATATAAATATGTTTCGATGGGAAGTAAAACGTAAAACTATGAATTTATGTTATTTTTCTGCAATTATTCATTAAGTTATCATCATTTGTGTAGTTTTATTGAGATTCCAAACGCGATCAGTCAAATATATATATAAGTTGACATGTTTTACATGAGGAGTGGCTCCAAGTTATAGTATAATTTTCTAACATTTATAAACTGATGTTCCTCATTAAACACGATACTTATTTCGTCAAACAACCCTTGTCTTTTCTTATTAGGAATAGAGCCTCAGGTAAGTATACATGAAAACAAAAATAGAAAAGGAGAGCTAATTCAAAGAAAACATGAAACGGCTTCAAATTAATAATAACCTAATTTAGAATCTTTTAGGTGGTCACTTTTCTATTAAAAATGTACATTACTATATTCATAAAACAATCTAAAACCTTAGAAAGGCACACTATAGCTCTATATTTTTCAATTTCTATCAAGTTTTAGTTATTTTATGGTATTACTATTCTAGTTATTATTTGAATTTAGACATAACTATGCTTTGAAATGGGTTGAACAAACTATTTTTTAAAATTTTGAATTAAAGCTTTAAATATAATGGAGGAAAGAAATTGAGTTTTGGAAATGACTCTAGTCTAGTTCAACTAAAACAGTAAATTTTATATTTACATATCATAATAAATCACTATTAAAAGTATATTGAAAATTCATCTCACCTTGAAAAAGAAGTTAGGAAAGACAATCATTTATAATTCATTGCCTTAAGATTTTTAATTCAAATACGTATTTCTAATTATGTAGAGGTTCACTTGGAATTAGTTCCTAAATTTCTTAAAAGCTTTTCATTGATATTAAAATTAAATTAAAAAATCAAATTGAAGTTGTCTTATATAATAATTTTAATTGTGTATGAACTTAATTAGACCTGATTAAATTTCTTGGCAATCTCCCTCAAAAACCCTTGGAAAAGTCTACCAAATTGTAAGATGTGTGGATGATCAATGCTAATTTCGTCCCATGAATGAAGCAGACGATAAATGGCAAGTAGGAACTTCGACATGTATCATCTTCATTTTAAATCTTGCTAGGGATACGGAGAAAATTTTGATTTGCACAACATAAATTAATTTGTTATTTTCCAACTTATCTAAGAAGTTCCCAAAGAAACATATTGAATCTCTCCTCTTTATTAACTACTAACCATATCCATAATAATCACTAGCAACACTATGTGGGCACCAAATTCCCCAACATTATAACTGTTAGTTGAGATTTAAAGATGAATTTTTAATTTCTACCATTTTTAATGAGGAACAATTTTCTTTTAGTTAACTGCAACACACTCACGCAGTTTAATACAATTTTTTTAAATTACAAACATGCGGACCACGTTCTAATTTTGTTGAGTAAATTGGAGACATAAAATAAAACAGTCATAATTAAGAAGCTTATCCGAGTACATGAGATTACGTGGGTTGACACGTGAATTTATAGAGTGAAACAGTTAACAAGAGAAGGGAACCAATTTATGGATTGACTAAAAATAATCGGATCAAAACCTGTGGATGATTATAAAAACTTGTGAAGGGCGACTAGGATTTGAGACTGCACCAAACCAATACGTTGGGACTTGGAATGGCAGATAACAGACAGGGTCGATATAGGATTTTGGACTTGGATACGGTTTCGATGGGAAATGGCTTCTATTGAAATAATTATCTGTCATTTTCAATCATTACTTTTGGACTGACTATTGGTTCTGTCAGTTTAAAGAAACTAGGAATATGTTTGCTTACGATGAAGAAACTACACCATAACAATTAAATTTTACAAAACTGATCAATTGCACAAATTCAAGGGTTAACTTAAAGATGCAAATTTATTTATAGTTTTAACTATTTATGAAATTGTTCTTATTATTTTGAATCATTAAACATATTGCAGTGATCTTTTTTTTTGAAAAATTAAATATATTAAATAATAGTTTCAAGAACTGCGTAATGATAATAAAAAACTTTTAAAGAAGTTTAACAAAAGATCAATTTGCAAAAAAAAAATAAAATAAATATTACAATATTTTTAGTAATTTAAATAACAAAAATAAGTTTAAAATAAATAAGATCATAGAGGAGATTTTTTTGTTGTTGTTATTTTTTCTTCAAAATAAATGTACCTAAAATCAATTAGTCATAATACACGCAATTGAAAGTTGCAAGGCCCTAACCTAACTCTTCGTTGAACCTTACATGTAAGAAAAGGTTAACCAAATTAGTTTTGGACAGACTGAAATGAAAACCTTGGACCCATCTTGTCTATAGAAACGATAAACTTCATAACAGTTCATTTACCCCCGAGTTGGGCCCAACTTGTCTCCATAGTCTTAGTGTTGGCATTTTAGTCAACTCCTAACATTTGCACGTAAATGCAAGGATTTTAGTGACGGACTTTCTAACACCTTTTTCTTGTTACATTAGCTTGCTTCTAAATAAAAGTTATTTTATGAAAAATATTTTAACTTTAAGAGTAAAGTTGTAAATAACAAATGTTGGATTTAATTAACATGTGGGCACATATATATAAATTAATTGTACGTTATAAGCTATCCTAAAGTTAAGCCTTGAAGTGATCTATTAAGGTTAATGGCTTTGAGCTATATGACATCTAATAAGGTATGGGTTTTAATGTGTAGAGATCCAAAAATCTGATTTCTATTTTATGATGGGCTAAAATAGAAATAAGACAAATTATATAAAAAATTAGGGTTATGATCCCCAAGTCATATGAACAATTGTTTTTTCTGATATTCCAGCTATCAGAGAAGAGACCGTTTTTGAGAGAAAACAGACGTACATATTAACTTGGAAGACGAATAACCGCAAGACTCAAGAATTAAGTTCTTCTCATAGATCGAGGTATACTTTCGCAATAGATTTAAGTACTCTTGATGATTTGACATGATTATTTTTATGATTGATAATGGCTTTCACCATAAGGAATTAAATTCTATCGAGTAATATCAAAGCCTCTTTCATGTTAGATCATTGAGAATTTTAATTATTTGTCTTCTATATGGACGGATTATTTTTGTTTCTTCATATTTAGTTATTTCGGTATATATATACAGTAAAACCTCTATAAATTAATATTGTTGGGATCATGATATTTTATTATTTTATAGAGATATTAATTAACCGAT
>JAOTAY010000009.1:18580971-18618730 GCA_025629805.1 Erythroxylum baracoense | reverse complement strand
TCAACTATTATACAGAAAAGTCACCAAATTTTAAAACCAACTGCATTCCTCATTTCATTTCATAAAAACCAAACTTAAATTGTATCTTTATAAAACCATCTGAATATATACAACATCAAATCCCTATACATAATACACTGCTTGAAAGAGGAAATGCACATAAACTACTAACTAATCCTTCAGTCTCAGCTGACTGACCTTTGAGCTATTTCTTGACAAAAATACAAGAATTAGTTTTCTCGTAGAGTCTGTTTGTTTCTAATGTACTCTCTCGGACCAAAAATATCAACGTTGTAATTTTGGTGAGTTTTGTGAACTCAATTATGTAACCATCCTTGATGGTTCACCCAGTTCATACCACATATCAAATCATATAAGCACATAATTCACAATTTTCTATTTAGCGCCACATATGATAGAATGCACATATCCCAATCTTAGTTAAGTACATATTCACATTACAATTCAATCAGTCAGTTACACTTAATAAGTGTATATGCAATGTTCACGTGACCCACATTCAATTATTACATTGTTGTGATTGAGTGCCTAAATTATTCTATATCCATTGTGGATACTGGGCTCATTGATACTGTCCCTTACCTGTTGCAGATACAGTGCTCATTATATATATCAAGCCTTTGGCTCTATACCACATTTAGGCCCTTTAAACTCATTTTCGGTGGCTACTCATGTCACAACTATCATTATTTAATCATGCATTCATGTATGAAATACATCTCACTCATATTCCATCAATTATATTTTCAATCATTACCATTTTCAATCTCATTGCCATTCAATCACATTTTTAGTCCCATATACATATATCATCAGGCCTTAGTCCGACATTCAAAAAAAACATGTTGAGTAACACATATTTCCCCAAATTCACATTCAAGGAATACTTCAATATCACATGTGATCAATTACATTTGCATTCATGGTTTTGTTCACAATAATCATCAGACTAAGTCTGGCATGAACATTCAAGTTGAGAACTATGTAGTCAATCTCATTCACATACAAGTAGCACTTCCAATGTTTTAATCATGCATCAAAACTCCTCGAAAATTTCATGTCCGAAATTCAGGACACAATTTAGTACACATGCATCAATATCAAATTCAATTCAGTAATAAACAAAACAAGTCAAGGTGAGACCGTCTTAGGTTACTCACCAATCGCTCCAGAAAGCTATTGCCTTGAAGTTCCTGCAATGTCTGGATGATGGCGCTCTAAATGCTCCTCTATATCATGCAAAACACATTTACACATATCACAATTTTGCACAATGGTATAAGTATTCAGTTATGCATGTCTATGTATATAAAATATGTACAACGCATGTTCATGACAATTCTAGGTTCCTTTTCATTATTCTAGTTACATTAGTCATTCATAGATCAATACTTAATTGATCAGTCCAGATTTGTATAAAAACACTTTCGGGTCCACTTTTTATGAATATTATCATCAAGAAAATGGCGTATTTTTGTGACACTTTCTTCTAGATAATTGTTGTCCCGTGCCTTAAGTTTCTAATGACTCTAAGATCATTCAATTTGGCTTAGTATTGTATGAGTTATGCTCAAACTACTGTAGACTAAGTACATTTGAAATTTAGCTAGTGCATGATCATGCTGTCTAGTTGTACAACTCATATCTCTCAATTCCAATATCTAAAAATTACAAACTTTATACCAATTGAAAGCTAATAGAATAAGATACAACATTTGTGAAGACACCTTTGTCTTATTTAGCCTAAATCAATACAGTTTATTCGTTAACAACAGGAAATGATTTCTGTCCCTGGGAGAGCTACAAGCTAAGCCAATACTCACTTTCATGCCAAATTTTGAAATTCTTAAAGACAGAAATAAAATTCTACTTCTTCAAGAAAATTATATCCATATGTATCTACTTTAATCTAAATTAATAATCAACTCATTTGAAAATGTACAGATCAAGAGATAATCAAAATACCGAAGTATGTTTAGTGAAAACACTACAGCTAACATATTCCAACAATTCTTCTTTCTTTTTTTTCCATATTGTTTTACACTTTATACCAAGGTTAAACAACCTTTTTATAGTTCATCAATTATACCTATATTAGGCCTGAATCATACTTCAATTCCTCATCAATAACAGCTCTTATTCCGGTTCAACATTATTCACTTAATAGCTCACAAAGTATCAAACTAGAAACTCTTACATTATTATACATATAGTCCTAGTTCTTTCCTAATTCAAGAACATCAAATTAACATCTTTCTTTGGCATAAATCCGCCTTCATTATACTTCAAATCAGACCTAATTTATCTATAAATCAATCTATATCCCACGGTTTTCATAAAGCAAAAATAAAACAAAGAAACTTCCAAGTTCATGTACCATTTTCCAGCACATATCTTCACCAATATCACATGCATTTCTTTCCAATTCAAGCATCATTCTTATTTGACATGCCATAAAACTCAGATTGTTACTTACCTATGAGGTTTCCAATCCAACATAAAACTTCAGATTACACCAAGTCTCCATGTAAGCAAAATCAACACAAACTTATGGTGAAAGCAAGGTGATTTTCAGACAGCAATATGAAGATCATAATCAGCTAGTTTTCTTGGCAATTTGGTGAAAGATTTAGGTGTGATTTTTATGCAGAACTTGAGCTAGGGCTAAGAACAAAATACAGAGAAAATTTGGAGCAATTTTGATGGAGAAAGGCGAGGGAAACAGCAGAAACATTGCTGTTGGAATTTGCTCCATCATCATGCTAGGTGTCAACTTTTAAACTCACCATATGTCTTAAGGCATGTAATACATTTGCCTAATTAATTAGCTGCCACTAGTCCACATATTAGGTGGCCATTTTTCCCCTACTAAATCAGTCCGCATGTCATTCCAAGATTGGTCCACATGTCACATAATAATTGGTTCATTTGTCACTCCATATTTAGTACATTTGTCAAATAATTCCTAATCCAATTGTCACTCATTTAACTATGCCAAATGTCACTCAATTTTGAGTTTAGTAATCCTAATTTTCCATATCTCAATTAGTCTTGCCACTAGACATTTTTCCTAGTCCAAAAATACCCCAAATTTTCAGTAATTTTTGAAATGTTCGAAATGTCACCAAAAATGAGAAATTAATTATAATACACACCAATTCAATTTTCAAGACAAATAATCCACAATTCAAATTTTTAATCACATTAAAAATCACTTATACCTAAAAAATGTCAATGAATGCATGTACAACCATATTAATGTGCAAAAATCAGTATTCTCGTGTATGTGTATGTCACATTATGCATAAGTATGAATTATACTTCCTAATTTCTCAATGACCTCTTATAAACACTATTTTATCCTTTTCCTATGTAACAGGATGTTGCAATGCTAGGATGTCCTAACATGAATGGTGTTGTTGAAAGGCAAAACAGAACATCGAAGGATATGGTAAGGAGTATGATTAATCATTCTACTTTACCATAATCTCTTTGGGGAGAAGCATTAAAGACTGTAGCTTACATACACAATAGGGTTCCAACTAAAGCAATTACCAAATCCCCTTATGAGCTTTGGATAGGAAAAAGGCTCAGTTTGAACCACTTGTACATTTGAGGTTGTCCAACTGAGCCAAGGCCATATAAGCAAATGAAAAGAAACTGAATTCCAGAACTGTAAGTTGCTATTTTGTTGGATACTCCAAAAGGTCTAGGGGTTACAGGTTTTATGATCCTATTATAAAGTCAATTTTTAAGACAGGAAATGCCCAGTTCTTTGAGGATGTTGAGTTTGGGAGGAAGATAAGGTAAGAGACATTCTTTTTGAAAAGGAATATGTTAATATTCCTCTAGTTGTTGACAATGATATGGGTTTTATTCTTGATATTGTCAAAGTAACAAATCCAGAACAACAAGACAATGTTGAGAAACTCCCTATTTAGATTATAGAAATTATTATAGAAGAATAAACTCATCAACTCAAGAACTAGTGTCATTAAGGAGATCCACTAGTGAAAGGAGAAGTGTGATTTTTGATGAGTACATCATATTTCTCCAAAAACTTGAGGTTCACATTGGCGTTGTGGAAGATGTTCGATCAACTTCCATCAGGCCATGCAAAGTTCTAACTCTCAGAAGTGGACTAATGCCATAAATAAGGAGGTAAAGTCCATGAAAAACAATGACGTTTAGGATTTTTTCTCATTGCCTGAACGTACGAAACCCATCAGTCGCAAATGGATATTGAAAACCAAGAGGGATTCGAGGGGCAATGTAAAGAGATATAAGGCTAGTCTAGTTGCTAAGGGCTTTACACAAAAAGAAGGCATTAGTTATAAAGAGACTTTCTCTCCGATTTCATCGAAAGACTCTTTTAGAACTATAAGCACTTGTGGCACATTTTAATCTTAAGTTATATCAAATGGATGTAAAGACTACGTTTCTCAGTAGTGTCATTGATGAGACAATTTATATAGTGCAACCAAAAAACTTTGTGTCAGGAGACCCAAAACAAATGGTTTGCAAATTGAAGAAATCCATCTATAGGCTCAAGCAAGTTTCTCGTCAATGGTATTACAAATTTCATCAAGTTTCTCTTTTGTTTGGTTTTGAAATAAATGCAATTGATGATTGTATATACCATAAGTTTAGTGGGAGTAAGTATATTTTTTCTGGTTTTATATGTTGATGACATATTGCTTGCCAGCAATGATATAAGCTTATTGCACAAAACCAAGAGCTTTTTGACAAAGAAATTTGAAATGAAAGATCTTGGTGACGTCTTTTTTGTATTAGAGATACAAATACACCAAGATCACTCTTGAGGTATACTTGGGTTATCACAAAAGAGCTATATCAAGAAAATTTTTAAGAGGTTTGGCATGCAAGATTGTAAACCAAGTGATAACCCTGTTGCTAAGGGAGACAAGTTTAGTCTCAGCCAATGCCCTAAGAATGAGTTTGAATCTAAAGAAATGCAGAAGATTCCTTATGCTTTAGTAGTAGGGAGTCCAATGTATGCTAAAGTATGTATGCGCCCAGATATTGCATATATTGTTGGAATGCTGGGCAAATACTTAAGCAATCCTGGAATGGATCATTAGAGAGCAGCCAAGAGAGTTATGTGGTACTTGCAGAGAACAAAAGATTACATGCTCACTTACAGGTAGTCGGATCAATTAGAGATCATTGGGTATTCTGATTTTGATTTTACTGGATGCCAAGATAGTCAGAGATCCACATCGAGCTATATTTACCTGCTAGCTGGAGGAGCTATTTCCTGGAAGAGTGCTAAGCAGACACTCATAGCTTCTTCCACTATAGCAGTGGAGTTTATAGCATGTTATGAGGTAAACAATCATTGAATATGGTTGCAAAATTTTGTCACTAGCCTGTGCATTGTAGATGGTATTAAAAGACCACTAAAGTTATTTTGTGATAATAAGTAAGAAGTACTATAATCCAACAATAACAGGATCTTAACAATGTCAAAGCATATAGACCTCAAGTTCCTGGTTGTCAAAGAAAGAGTTCAAGATCGTTAAATGTCTATTGAACATATTGGGGCAAACTTTATAGTTGCGAATCCGCTCACTAAGGGATTACCACTCAAGGTCTTTCATGAGCATGTTGCTCATATGGGTGTTGTATTTATTGAAGATGTGTCATTTTAGTGGGAGTTTGTTATTTCGAATGATTTTCAATTATAGACACTTTTATGATTTATTTGAACCTTAAAGTTTATTTGGTTGATCTCACTAAGGAATAAGGAATTTGGACCAGTTGGAAATATGCATGTTAAGATCACATTACATGTAATTTCCATGCTACACATCCATGCTTGATCTATGTTGTTCAATTATAATGGCATAAGTGACCATTGATGGGTTTAGTTATGATGTGCATAAAATGAAAACTGCTTTGATCCTATGTTATTGTAATTGATAAACGAGATTAATTAAAGATGTATTTGGTAGTGATAGCAAATTTTAAGCTCATAAGGTTATGGTATGATGTACAATTAAAGGAATTATATATATATGACCCAAGTAGGAGATTGTTGGATTTAATCCAATATATGGGTACATATATATATGTGTGTGTGAATTAATTGTATATTATGAGCTATCATAAAGTTAAACTAGGTTAAAGTGATCTATTAAGGTTAAAAGTCTTTGGGTTATATGACATCTAATAAATTATGGGCTTTAATGTGTAGAGACCTAATTTTATGATGGGCTAAAATAAAAATAAGACAAATTATATAAGAAATTATGGTTATGGTCCCCAAGTCATATAAACAATTGTCTTTTCTGATATCTCATCAGTTAGAGAAAAGACGGTTCTTGAGAGAAAACAAATGTACAATTAACTTAGAAGACGGATAACTGCAAGACTCAAGAATCACGCTCTTCTTATGGATCCAGGTATGCTTCTGCAAAATATTTAAGTACTCTTGATGATTTGATATAATTGTTTTTGTGATTGGTGATAGTTTTCATCATAAGGAATTAAATTCTATCAATAAAATGTCAAGATTTTGTTTATGTTTTATAAAATTCTTAAAAGTGGATATAAGTTTTTAGGTTTTAGCCAACAACATAATTAAAAATGTTAGGCTTCGAGGCCAATGATGGGGAAAAAAATAGTTAAAAGAAGAATAGAGTTTTATGTTTTTCTTATATTAAGACTATTTCAAGATAGTCCGAGTGTTTCTTGGAATCTCATCTCACTCCCACGATTTAGAGAAAAACATTAAAGTAGGTATGCTAATACTTGGCACACTGTCATCTTTTCATTAATATCAATTGACGTTTCCGGATCATGGAAGCTAATGCTAATCTAGAGCGTACTGTGAGTCGACCTAGATGGTCTCACTTTCATTGTTTGTTCTGTTTTAAATTTCTGTATTGAATTACTACTGAATGTGAATGTGATTGATACAATTCTAGACATTAATAGTCCGAGGAGTTTGACAAATGTGAGAACATAGGAAGTGCTCATTGTATGTGAATTGAACTGAAATAAATGATTCTCAACATTATTGTTGAATGTCGGGCATCGATCCGATGAATATATGTGAATGTGAATGAGAAAAATTGAGCACTAGTGACTGTTTGAAAATATGTGAATGTAGTGCATTTCATTACATGAATGCATGAAAGATAAAGACTGTTGTGACTGGAGTAACTACCGAAAAAGAGTTTAAAGCTCATAAATTGAAAAAAAAGCTTAAAGCTTAGAATGTGGTAAGAGCCTCTAGCTCATTATGTAAAATGAGTCATGTATCCCAAACGGATAAGGGACAGCTATTAATGAACCCGGTATCCACAATGGATACGTGAGAGTTACAGGCACTCGATCACAACAATAACAATTAAAAGTGAGTCTCATGAGCATTGCATATACATTTGATATGTTTGATTTAAATGATTGAAATAAATATTCTGAATGATTTCTGAATGTGATATATGAATTAAGTGAATATAAAGTGTGATTCAACATGATGGTTAGTGAAATGATGTGAATTACGTGATTACATGAATTGATGTGTTATGTGATTAAGTGAACCATCAAGGATGGTCCACTCACTGAGTTTGTAAAACTCAACCCAATATTGCAACATTTTTTTCAGGCTCAGGGAGATCTCTAGTTAGACAAATTGGAGTCTACCACTGCGTTCAGATAAAAGATAGAGGTCGGGATCAGTTGGTGTTTGCATACATTTTTCTGTTATTTTTGTCTTAAAGAATGTATTCCGCAAATATTGTACCATTGTATGTGAATAAATTCTGTTTTGAAATGACTTTCCAAATTGGAAATGTTTGTAAATGAGGTTGCTCAATGAGTATAATAACAATTTGACTTTGATGTTTATGAAATATGGGCCCAAATTTGATTAGTGGTTTTTCGTAATATGCGTGTGATGTTTGAAGAGAGAAAATTTTTTAATGAGTTTGATTGTTTGATTGCTCTAGTACACCGCTTTCACAGGACGTGTGTCCGAATGTCCTCGGGATGTATGGATACGTGCTCGGTGGAAGTGGGGTGCTACACATAGCTTCTTCCACTATGGCAGTGGAGTTTATAGCATATTATGAGGCATACAATTATGGAATATGGTTGTGGAATTTTGTCACTGGACTGCGCATTATAGATGGTATTAAAAGACCACTAAAGTTATTTTGTGACAATAAATAAGCAATGCTATACTCCAACAATAACAGGAGCTTAACGAAGTCAAAGCATATAGACCTCAAGTTCCTGGTTGTCAAAGAAAGAGTTCAAGATGGTCAAATGTCTATTGAACATATTGGGGCAAACTCCATAGCTGCAAATCCGCTCACTAAGGGATTACCACTCAAGGTCATTTATGAGCATGTTGCTCATATGGGTGTTGTATCTATTGAAGATATGTCAGTTTAATGGGAGTTTGTTATTTCGAATGATTTTTAATTATAGACACTTTTATGATTTATTTAAACCTTAAAGTTTATTTGGTTGATTTCACTAAGGAATAAGGAATAAGGAATTTGGACCAGCTAGAAATAGGCATGTTAAGATCACATTACATGTAATTTCTATGCTACACATCCATGTTTGATCTATGTTGTTCAATTATATTGGCATAAGTGACCATTGATAGGTTTAGTTATGATATGCATAAAATCAAAACTGCTTTGATCCTATGTTATTGTAATTGATGAACAAGATTATTTAAAGATGTATTTGGTAGTGATAGCAAATTTTGAGCTCATAAGGTTATGGTATGATATATATATGACCCAAGTGGGAGATTGTTGGATTTAATCCAACATGTGGGTACATATATATATATGTGTGTGTGTGTGTGTGTGAATTAATTGTATATTATGAGCTATCATAAAGTTAAGCCCTGTTAAAGTGATCTATTAAGGTTAAAGTCTTTGGGCTATATGACATCTAATAAATTATGGGCTTTAATATGTAGAGATCTAAAAGTTTGATTTCTATTTTATGATGGGCTAAAATAAAAATAAGACAAATTATATAAGAAATTATGGTTATGGTCCCCAAGTGATATGAACAATTATCTTTTCTGATATCTCATCAATTAGAGAAAAGACGACTCTTGAGAGAAAACAGATGTACAATTAACTTAGAAGACAGATAACCGCAAGACTCAAGAATCACGCTCTTCTCATAAATCTAGGTATGCTTCTGCAAAATATTTAAGTACTCTTGATGATTTGATATGATTGTTTTTGTGATTGGTGACAGTTTTCATCATAAGAAATTAATTCTATCAATAAAACATCAAGATTTTGTTTATGCTTTTATAAAATTCTTGCAAGTGGATATAAGTTATTAGGTTTTAGCCAACAAAATAATTAAAAATGTTAGGCTTTGAGGCTGATGATGGGAAAAAAAACAGTTAAAAGAAGAATAGAGCTTTATCTTTTTCTTATATTAAGACTATTTCAAGATAGTCCGAGTGTTTCTTGAAATCTCATCTCACTCTCAAGATTTAGAGAAAAACATTAAAGTAGGTATGCTAATACTTGGCACACTCATCTTTTCATTAATATCAATTGAACTTATGTATGAGCTGACTCTCACCGTGCACTGATTACCGTATTATCATATTCAACACAAAACATACCATACACATCGTTGAATGCACTTCCATTAATGTGCACGACAAGTTTATATGGAGTATTAGCTGATATTTCTAAAGCCAACCAGTACATTCGTTTCCAACTTACACAAGCTTACTCTGTCCAAAACCTGTTTGCATTATCACGAGTTCAAATATTGGTGGATTAGTGGATGCTCCACTTATTATTTGCCTTCTTTTTAGCATTTCTCGAGGCATATGATCGCTCCTTTTTTCAAAATCTGAAAAATTGAGATCACTGCCAAACTTGTTCTTGTCCTCCTAATTTCCCCTGTATTGGCAGGCATTCACTGTCCTGGACTCCATGCAATTCTCTTTTCTTGTCTTTTCATTTTTTGGGAGAGCTGAAAATTGCTGATAGATCACGACCCTTGATTTTTCAAAAAGTCTACAAGGTAATGAGTAGGGTTGATATAGTTGACACTACGTAATGATACATCAGATTGACAGAGGTGACCTAACCATAGAATTTGGGTACTATTACAAGATCGCCCCTTTCTTTTATCTTAAAAGACTGTAACTCGCATGCTAAAAGTACAATTACTGTCAACTTATCCTTTATTAGTCTTCCGCAAACGCAGGATTACCACTTTCACAGTGGTCTAATTGATGGTACAGGATTCTTCAAAAAGAAATTTTTAGTTTTTGAAGTTAAGATCAGAAGCAAGGATTGATCGTACGTATTCTTAAGATTTCTTTTTTTTTTTTGGTAGATCCGGAAATTATTAGTGCAAGTGTAAAAACGCTTGGATTTATTAATATTAATTAAATTAAATTAATTATTTAATTTTAAATTGTGTATGAAATTATTATCTTATTTTGGGACATGAAAAGTTTATTTGATGTGCACCTAAAACCAGTAAATGTGAATTCTATCTTACAAAAACAATGCAAGATTAGTACTTCTTAAAGTCAAGCCACATACTCCCTTTGAAGTCATTTTCTTATTCTATATTACGAACCAAAGATCATGCTATTATCATACTCCAAATGCAGTTCACTGAAGTAGCCAACCCAATTAATCATGTCATTATCGAGATAGAAATAACTGAGCAGAATCAGTTGAGGACTGTTATGGGAAAGTTTGAGAATCAAAGATAAGCGATCTTCACGACCAAGTTCTCTCAAACTTGTAGTGGAAGAGTGCGAGTACTCTTGGATATCATGCTTTACTCTGCCCACAAAGTAGCAAGTGAAAGTTGGCCACTCCTAGTGCCGCTACACCTCACTATTTGGACTTTATTCGGTTTATTATAAGTTAAATTCACGGCCACTTATAAATCTAGATGAACTTTTCTAAACATGGATTTCAAATGACGTTTTGAATTGTGTTCATTCGGTCATTATCATGACTTTGTTAACACTGATGCAGCAAATTTTTCTTTCTAATATTAATGATTATGCTAATACTGATTTGGAGGGCAGCCCACGAGGGATAAGTTTGTACCAACATAAAGCAACCGAAAGCAGCCATGGCACAAATCTTGTTATATTTATTATCTTTTAGATATATATTGAGTAAAACTTTGAATATATTATATACAGATGCAAATTATGACTTCAAATCACACAACAACCCAAGCAATAGGCTCAATGGTAAATGGGTAAGAAAAGTCTTCGGGAACATAACACGGTATATAATGTACGATCCCATTAACATCCAAGTTTCTCACCAGAATTTGACATATATATATATATATATATATATAGAAACGCAAATTCTAATAAATGTAACTAATGTTAATTTCTAACATAATAAAAGTTTATTTTCAAAATCGATATTATTTCAAAGATATTTATTGTAAGTATTTCATTTTAAGCATATTAAGTATGATATACCTACCTTTTCTATTAAATAATTCATAAATTAGTGAATCAATTTATTTTATTTTAATGGTGATTAAAATAATAAATTAATATTCTACATAATTATTTATTTTGATCTTGCTAGTAATAATTTAATCACTATTAAATATTCGAAATTTATGGTTCAATTAAAAGTTTTTGATATTATCTTAAAAGATAATATTTAATGACAAAAATTTCAATTTGTAAATTATTTTATCTTATTATTAATATTTAAAAGTGAATTAAACTTTTAACTTGTAAAACGTTAAGCTTTTATTAGAATACTATACATAAATGCATAAGCAAAAAAATTAATATGTATTTTAGAAAATGGATTTGATTTCAAATGTACAATAGATATTATGTTACATTTATTTTACAATTATATAAAATCACTTTCACAATATTTAATGTGTTATTAATTTTATGTTTACTACATATGCACAAAGACCTATACGTGAAAAATATTTAAACAAATATTTTTTGCTTCCATCCACACACATATCACAAAAATTAATATGATATTAATGCATTTAAACTTTTTTAATTTATGTTTCGTATCTGCAGAATATGTATATAAATAATATTAATCGTGTATATATTAATTTATAAAAATAATTCTTGGCTTTATTAATCATAATGTATAAATATTTAACAAAAGGTTAATTACCACAAAAAATTTAAACTTTCCACAATTATGCAATTATAGTTAGAATATTAAAAAGTGACAATAAAATACTTAAAGTTTCAATTTTTTATGAAAATAGCCTGATATTAGACTCTCTGTTAATGTAATTATGTGTAAGTTACATGTTAGATGCCAAGTACAAGTGAAATTCTTCATCATATTATAATAAAATTACATTAATTAGTATTAAAGAAAAGACGTCTACCCATTTTTCTCGTTACTAGATTAATATTCATATGCCCAGATTTTTATTTCTTGGGGTAAGTTCAGTTTGGATAATAAAACAATAAGACGTTATTTTTGGTATCTAGATAAAGCAAAACTTGTTTTAGGTTCTCTGCCCCTAAGAACAAGTTTGCCTTAGATTTTCAATGGGCTTTTTGCACTATTAAGTTTGTGTTTCTAGGTTTTATATTGTTAGGACATTCAAAGTCTAAAATTGTCATTCTAGTAAACATAGTTTAAAGGGAGTCCACAGTAAAATGGTTTAGGTGTGATTCTTATCCCTTTCCTTTGCTTTTTAAAGTTTCAACAAGTTTTATTTTGTTTTGTTTTTATCACTAATTTCGTCTTTAAATGTACAAAACAAAATAACCATAACTTTTAGTTCCACAGAAGATGTCTTCAAAAAATGAGTGTGTCAGATGGGAGAAAGATTGACAGACGGGAGAAAGATGGGAAGGTTAGGTTAGGTTTTCCTTTTCTTTTGTTCACTTTAAAATTAATTAATGAAATTTTACTTACACCTGACATCTCACGTGTAACTTAACACAACTAACGTGGCTCCATTAACAAAGAGTCTAACGTCAGACTATTTTTGTAAAAAATTGAAGTTTGAATATTTTATAGTTCAGGCTATAATTACAAAATTATACAAAATTTGGGTTTTCTTTTGACAATTAACCCTTAAAAGAATATAAAAGTAACTATCATTAGAAGAATATGCATGTATAGTAAATTGTATGAAAGCAATTACTATTTTATGAAAATTTAACATATGTTTTAAAAATTAAATAATATAATAAAAATATTTTTCATAAGTGTTTATAATAAATTTATCATATATATGTATTTATGATAAGATTATTATAGTTATTCTTTACAAGAATATACTATAAAAGTATATTCAATTGAAGTTTGTAAATTATTAAACTGTTATCACAATGGTTAAAACATCAATTAAAAGTACAAAATTAATAACTACTTATAAGAAGCTAAATGGACTTTAAATGTGTTTTCATCTATTTCAATCGTTATTATAGTTATTCTTTATATTTTTGCAATATGAAAAGTCATTAGACCTTTTAACTTAAGACTTTTAAATTTACAACAATACTTTTAAGCTTCTATAATTCTCAAGCTTGTTCTCTTTTGCACATGTTCCCTTATAATTGCCTTTCCTCTAAGATTTCCTTTGGATTTTCATCATAGCCTTAGCCTTAAACATCTCCTTCTGTTGGTTAAGCCTTTCTGTGTAGCATAAATCTCCATCTTTCCCACTAAACTAGTTGCCTTAACTGCGTGCTGATTTAAAGGCATTTTTACTTTCTTGCTACTTTTATCATGCCCTTTGATTTTATTGTTTCTAGAACAAAATTTTAAATTTCCTTTCCTCACCATCTAAGTTTTCCCTTTTAGGTGATATGATTACTCCCCATTTAGATACTGACCAAACTTTCCCTTTAAGCTAGGCTAACTTTCCTCCCCTAGTTCCCACCTCCTCCAATCATCCCCTCCATTCCAATCCCTCTGGCTCTCCAACTTAAGCACCATTCTCATTATTCCATCTTTTAATTCTCTGACTAATGATACTGATAATCCACAGTATAGTCACTTAGAGTCCTTCCAAGTTCTCTAAATCCCATGAATCTCATTCGACTTAAGGAGATCAAATCTAGCCCTCCATTTTGGTAAGACTCAACTACAAGCTAATTTGGAAATAAGTTATTGGTGACCCTTAACCAACCAAGCTCCAGTATTGTCTCCTTTCTTACTATAATGGTTCCTCTACTATTGCTTCTCAGCTAGAAATACTACAGGAAGGAGCTAAATCTTAATCTTTAAGTTTGATTAGATTCTTTTTGGGAAAAGACCTGCTTTTCCTATAGTGAATGCCTAGGTAGTGAAGAATTGTAAGAACTAGGAGCTTAATGATGTTCTTCTTAATGAGGATACCTCTTAATGTTCACCTTTAACTCTTAATATTTAGCTCAAACAATTCTTTCACTTCTTGGTTTATGGCTCAGCTCTTAAAGATGAAGGATATTATCCATTCAAGCATCAAATGTAAAGTTGGTAGTAGGAAACTTGCTTCTTTATATCATGATAACTAGAGTAACCAGGGATCTATTTTCAAATCCAATATAATAAACAATCTAATTCACCTCAACCCTAAAGAGCCTAATGTCTACTCCATCATCCAAAATAATGATTAGCAAAGTGATTCTGTTGCTCAATATAGGAATATCGTACTAAACTATTATCCAAGATCAAACTAGGAGGATTATTATATTTAGTTAAATCATTGCTATGAGACTTTCAACTTAAAACCCTAAATCCTCATGCCTCAAGCTTAAAAACTACCACGGGTTGCAATTATGTGGGAGAAAAAAGCACATCCTAAAATAACAATAATTATATGGTTAGATGCTATACAAAAGATAAGATTCCTTGACATTCCTAATCAATACAAGCTATTCAAATCATCCTCTGAATCCCTAGCTCACCTCTTTTTTAACTATAAATACTCGTTAATTAGTGGTTTGAAATTTAATCCAAGCTCTTTACAAACTAAGGGTGACCAGAAGTAACCATAAAGAAGTCCTTCAGTGGCTCATCAAATCTAAGGCCACAATTCCTTCAATAGGTAGAAATATTCTTATAATAGCTTTTGGATGCATAATATATACAGTTTGGAAAGAAAGGAACTCTAGAGTATTTTATGTTCATGAAAAATCCAAGGACACAATCACTTTAGAGCTTATTACTTATATTAGGTAACAACTTTTTGCTTATCATGTTAATATGAATTATAGCCCCTCCTTAGCCTCCTCTTAGGGTATTGCAGACATGTCCATAAGGCAAAAAACCTTGAGTAAGCCCTCAAAAGTTCTAGCAAGCTTTTATCAAAGTCTCATAATTAGTTAGATGTATTATGAAACCAGTAACTCCTACTTATGCTCCAGAGCAATTGTTGTGAGTCTCAATCTTGTAAATACCAATATGAACCTACAAATGTCTATCTTAATGAAGAAGTATGGCTCTTAACTATATATGTATCCTTAAACCAACTTAATCCTCTATTATCTTGTGCTAGTTTTGGCTTTTGCAATCACTAGCACTAGCTTTTTCTTAAATTTTTGTTCCAAATTTTGGATTATATGGTTAGAGCTTACACTTTATTGTAAGCTTTGCTTTATGCTCTTTTCCTTTTCAAAACAATAATACCTTTAAACCTTTCATATGTTTCTTTGAATTATATATTGTAATTAATAATTATATATGTATTTTCTAGTAATTCTTGAAATTTTTTCACATTTATAATTATCTTTTATATCTCTACAATTGAAGAAAGTTTGAAAACTTTTTTTTAATGTTTCCTATACAAGATTAGAAAGTTTAATTTATCGTTGTACTATTTTTTTCTTCCTATCATATATATTGATAAATATTATTAGTTTTGTATTTTATTAATAACTATTATCAAAAATTAATTGGTAATGATCCAACTTCTTATAATTATCAAGAAGAGTGTTCGAGTAAAAAGTTGATAAGAAGTTTGAAATAAAATAATTATAACTTATCAAGTATTTATGATATTAAATATGTGAAAAGGTAATATCTTTTGATTTGAAATTTCTTCGTTTTATTTGAATTAAGATTTATATTTAAATACAAATATGAAAACAACTAGTTTTGTTCATATTTAATTAGAAGTTTCAAAATAAATTTTGTATTTACACATATATAATTATTTTTAACTTAATTATATTAATCTATTTCAATTTTCTCTACACAATATAAGCACATATCATAAAATGAATCTCTTTTCGTGGTGTCTACAAATTTTTAAACTTACTAATTTGATATAAATTATATTAATAATGAATAATAAACTATTATAAATAAAATAAAATAATCACATTTAATAAATATAATATACTCATATTATTCCAAATAAGAATTTATATTATATAATCAATTATATTAATTTTAATAAAATAAAATATTTAAATAAAACTGAAAAAATGGTGCTGTCTAATTCTAGTCTAATTATATTATTTTAAAGAGCATAGCCATCCGTAGATTACACGTCAGGACAGCAGCCTGCACAGTTTGCATTTCCCACACTGTTGGATCAGGTGAATGACACAGAATTCCACTGACAAGCAGTGAAAACGTCATGTTCAAGCAACATCATCACTCTGCTGTTTACTTAATTAAAAGTCTCCAGCTTTTTTGTCTGTTTCCCAAGTCCACTTTTCTAACAAAGCTCATAAAGCCGATAAGCGTACGGACACACTTCCGTGGCACGGACTAATATTGGTAATTGATTAGTTGGTGCACGCACACCGAATGTTTACGGACTGTCTCAAGATGTTGTTTATATAATAGAGTGTGATCAATTCATCGTTATTGCGTTAATGTTAGGGTCAAACTTGGGTCCCCCCACAACCTGAAACCAAGGGACAAGCTTCAACACATACCTAACTAATCTGGCCAACAAAGATAATCCCTTGTCATCTTTTTTATTATCCCTTTTACCCATCCTTCTTCCTACCCTTTCAGTTCGTTATTGTTCTTTTCAGTTTTAGATGACTATTAAAACATTTCAGGGACGATCTTGAAGATTGAGTTGAGCACTCTAATTCAATATTTTAGATATGCAATTGCAGGCATTGGGCACCCATTAGCTGCATATAAGTCATTGCGCACCCATTAGCTTTTTAGACATTGGCGAGTCCAGAATGTAATGGCATTGCAACAATATGGGATTTTAGCGACGAAGCACAAAATTGGTAGTAGATAATATATTGCAATGGTAATAAGTCATCGCCTAAATCATCGTGAAATTTCGGCAGCAAAATATTATAGGTAATGTTTTTATAAAGTTGTAGCAAAATTATGTTTCGCAATGAGTATAATACGTAACCAAAAGAAATGCATGACGATAGATAGAATCATCACCAATGATATTTTATTACACTTTTTTTGGTGGCTAAATGTTATTAGCTATGTTACAATAAATGTAGGTAAGAACATTTACCGACAAGTTAATAATTGTCGCCCAAAATTAGTTGCAGCGATTCAATTTGTGACAATTTTTAATTTTTTAATAAACATTATTACTGAAAATTTTATCATGTTAATTATAATTATTGGTCACATTTTTAATCCATATTATTGTTTGTAATATTTAGATTTTTTGTTTTATCGGGCTATATTATACAAAAATAAAATTAAAAATAATTAGAAATTATAAGCATTTTATATAAACAATTAAATATCATTAAATTTTAATTACGAATGCTAAATTAGAAGCATTTTATATAAACAATTAAATATCATTAAATTTTAATTACGAATGTTTTAAAAATACTTATATACAAACTACGATTTTTTTCATCGTCACTACTATCTATATAATTGAGGCTAAGTATTTATTTGACTATCTTTTCAAGCTTATCCAACTTTTGTTCATTTCTTTCTAACTTTTCTTCATTACATTGTAATTTAGTCTTAAGCGACCATTTCTCCTCTTGAAGATAGATGACATATGTTGGTCTTGATGAGGATGACGCAATTGGCTTAGAGCTATACCCAAGACCTTTGATGTAGCCGAATCTTGTACCAAATACATTGTTGCAAATGTCATCTACATTTAGTTCATTTCTGTCAGTCAATGATCCTTGCAACAACTCCTACATCTTATGATAAAATTTAAAAAACAAAATAAATATTTAATTCAAATATTATTAGGTAGTACTACATAATAAATAAACTTAAAATTTAAACAAATTTTTATACTTACATTGTTATTTTGCGTTTCTTCTAATATCCAATTTTGACCTTCCTTATAGTGAGTGAGTTTGTATAGTGTGGTCATATCACACTCTTGTCTATATAGTTCCTTCTCACTTTGTTTTATGAAAAAAAAAGAATTGAAAACACAATAAATAATATTGTATTTACTGATATAATTATAACTTGTAAGCAAAGAACTTATAAATTCATTTCATACGAAAATAAATGATTTGGAGCCTTAGTTGTGAGCAGTTTTCAGTTTTCCTCAGTTAATCTTGGCTTTCTCACTTTTTTCCTAAATAAAGAAAAGAAATATTCATTAAATTGTGTAACAAGATTAATGGAAGCAAATGTGAAGACAAAAAAAAGAAACTATAACATTGGCAGAGGCCCAATAATCACACATTTGGCTCCAATTTTCTAGAGTTACCATTTGAGAACATGTCTCCTCGCTTCCTCATCTGAAGGAAAAGATTTGTAGTATTTATGTAGTCGATAACGATAATCCTTAGGCCTTTGTTTCAACAGTAAACTCACACTGTTTGAAACTTCAGGGTTTTTGACATCGATGATACTGAGTTTCATCCATGAACAATAAATGAAAGTTAAATTAATATTTAAATAAGTAAAACAAAATTGCATATAATTAAATAAATTGAAAAATTATTGGAACTTTGACCAAAACATTATGTAACAAGTTGTCTTACTTGAACTGATTAGCATGCTGAAGGCAAGGCAATTCAATCATGACAATGACTCTTAACTCACTAGATAATTTGGCCGATTGGATAATTTAGCCGATTGAACCCTGTCAATAGGATGACCTTGCAAGGTATCAATATGCACAGACAACTAGTTGTTCATTGTAACATTCATTTGTTGTAACTCAAAACCTTCAGTAATACCTCCACCTTTTTTTCTGATAGCAGTATTAGAACCTGACAACAAAAGAATAATGATAAGAAAAAACATTAAAACATGTAAATACAAAATTTTAGTATAATTTTAATTATAGGTGGTAAAAATTAAGAGAACTAAAGATCCCTCAACCCTAGTTGAGGTAGATAGAGGTTGTTGCTCACTGGCTTTATTGGTGGATAAACTCGGTGGTTATTGTTGGATAGGGTCAGATTAATTTGATTGTTGCGGGGTAGGAGCAATTTTGATAGTTGCCGCCTTGTTTTCCTTATTTCTACCAGGTGCCATTATACTGAATATCTATAAATTAAATATCAACAATATGCACAAACATAAGTCAAACATCAACAATATGCATAAACATAACTCAAACAAAATGCAACTCATATAAACATAAGTCTAGCATCAACATTCCACATTAACATATCTCAAACATGAACATTCCGCATTAACATAACTCAAATATCAAAAATACACATAAATAAAACTGAAACATCAAAATTTCACATTAACATAACTCAAACATGAACATTCCTCATTAACATACTTAAATATCAACAATACACATAAACAAAACTGAAACATCAACAATTCGCATAAACATAACTCAAATATCAACATTCCGCAATAACATAATTCAACTATCAATAATACACATTAATATAACTCAAACTTCAACAATACATTTCAAATAATATAAACAATTTTTTTACCTTCAATTATCATGATTAAGATCTTAAAAATCATCATCATTAATTACATTATGATTTAACTCTTCATCACTATTATATTCAGTCAAAGTATCATCATTGTCATATAATTCATCCTCAATATAGTCTTCATCTCTTGATACGATAAGATTGGATTGTACTTCATCCACTTATACTATATTAGGACCAACATCTCCCTAATAGAATGATGATATATCTGCATCTTATATTCGAATGGCTTCATTATTCAACTCCAATTCAATCTCTTGATATACTTCATCACCATCCTCACTCATCATACCATTATCTCTTTCACAAAAATCGAAGAAATTTCAATGTTGAAACTTTTAAACAACCTCCTAATTGTTGCCCAATATAGTATCATTGAGGTAGAAAACTTGTTTTACTTGACTTGCAAGGACAAAAGGGTCCTTATCATACCATGTCTTACTAAGATTCATGCTAGTAATATTCCCATTCATGTTATTTTTTTCTTTGTTTTTTTAATGATGGTGCAGTCAAATTCAGATGTAATATCTTTAGTGTTTTGTGCCCTGGAATCAATTCATTCAGCCTTGAGAGTTACGACAAATAATAACATGCCAAAGCAACTCTACAAGGAAGAGGTACATATTTTGTTAGTCCTTACTTTTGAGAGTTCCAGTGATTGTAATAAGGAGTCTGTTTTTGAGAACAAGTCAAGTAATGAAGGTTGCTTTAGGAAAGATGGTATTATGACATACAAGAGATAACTAGAGAACTACCGTTAATCTATTACAAATGAGTGATAGCAAGACTTATTGGAAAAGATACGAAATGACTTTTAAGCTCCAACATATGTTATCCTCTTCGATTGTATTGGAAAGCTATGGGAGATGATTTAGAAATATGTACATCCACGAAAGGTGCGGAAAGCTATGGGAGATGATTTAGAAGATATGTGCATCCACGAAAGGTGCGGAAAGCTATGTGAGATGATTTATGAATGAACTTACTTGTATTACTTCCTATTTTATCTATTTCCCCCCTTTTTTATTAGGTCCCAAAGCATACGAAGAAGTCATTTATGTATATTATTAGTTGAACTTCTTTTTTAAGAACTGTCACAGGTTTTTGCTAACATTTGTCATATGTGAGGTTTAATAAGATATAAGTATCTTGGCTATGATCATTAGAACAAGTTGCACAACTTCATATGTTAACTGGTTGGTCACAAATAGTTGAGGTCCATTTCTGAATGCCTGAGATTCACTTATGTTCTTTTAATCTCTTCTACTACAGGATGATGCAATATTTGATAATGATTCTGATTTCCTTTTCTAACCATTTGACCATTTGATCCACAGACTTATTTTTTCAGGTTTTTGCATTCTTGCATTCTTAATGATCTACAAACTTGCATTCTTAATGATTGTTGTGTGTTGTTTCTTATCTAATTAATTCTTAATTTTTTAGGAATTAATATGTAAGAAATTGGCAGATTCAATAGAATAAGGTCATCCAATGATAGTGGATGAAATGTGCAATAAAGTCTTAGGCACTAGATCATATTATGTTGTTGGCATGGGAGTTGAGCCTCGACCACAAGGGAAGACTTCGGTCAGAAAAAGACTTCGAGACGAACTAGAGGAGTCGAAGAAGGTTAATTAGGAGTTACAGTCTCAAGTCGATGAATTGAATAAAAAATTTTAGGTTAGATATATGTACTCATTGATATATTATACACTTATAACGTACTTTTTATATTAATTAGTGTATTATGACATGTTTGCGAATTGTAATTAAATAATAAATTATCTGCACGTATGAAATTCTTGTGATATATGAATAATTATTAAAATTAATGATATACTAAAAAAATTGAAGAATTAAATAAATAAAATTCATAAATAATATTGAATAGTTATTAAACAAATAAGATTTTAAAAAACTTTTTATTTAAAAAATAATTTGAAAATTTGAAAATTTATTAACTTAAAATTATTTTCGAAAAAATGAAAAATAATAATTTAAAGAAAATAATTCTATTTGCGACGTTTTTTAAAACATTCCGCGACGTTTTAAAAATGTCGCAGAAAACCGTTGCAGAATCTAACTTTCTGCGACATTTTTAAAACGTCACGGAAAGTGACTTTTCGCGACGTTTTCAAAAAAAGTCGCGGAATGTCACATTCCGTGACGTTTCCGGTAAACATCGCGGAAAGACCAATCCTTCAGTAATGTTTTTTAAAACGTCGCAGAATGTCAGTATTTTCCGTGTCATTTTACAGAAAACGTCGCAGAAATCTTTTGGCTTACACCACATTCCGCGAAGTTTTTTGTGACATTTTTTGAGATTTTGTGACGTTTTTTAAACATCACAAATTTTGCTATTTTCTTGTAGTGTCACTTTCACGTCAGTAAGATTAACCTATTTGTACTTAAATAGAACAACCTTGTTATCCTTGATATAATGCAACTCTATTATTTTAGAGATGACACCATAGAAGTTAATAAAATCGTCGTCCTGACATCCCTCAACAACCCCCCCATAATTTTGGCTTCTAAGTTCACTGTCTCGATCTTATATATGAAATCTACTATTAACAATGCAACATGTATATTTTCCTAAAATATGATGCCCACATGCCAAAGAATATAATGATGTTATCGCCTCATACATGTCATGGTTATGTAATCGTATCATCTGTAGGAGAAAATGAAGTTAATCTGACATACAAATTGTCATAAGTTCATAATATTCCATAAATATATAACTTCCTTGAGTAAGACCTTAAGCTTATGTTTTTCTTCGACATTAATAATCATTTTGCTTCAAATCGACTCTTTGTGTTCTCTATTTAAAAAAGTAAATAAAGATAAGGAAATATAGATTGAATCACAAAAATTAAATATGAAAATTTGAATCAAAAGTAATATTCATACTCTATATGTATATCGGCTTCCTCACAATTGTTCAAAATATACCAATGGACAATTTCAAATTAGTCTTTAGTTAACTCCACATATTTTCTGACACCAAGTTACCTTACTTTTTGGGAAAAAACTGATAAGCCACCATCTTGATCAAAATCAAAGTTACGTTCTAGTTTATTAAATCTTGTCTTGACATCATTTAAGTATATTAAATAAAATGTCAAGTATTCATTTGCTATATAAGTCTCTATAATAGACCCTTTAGATCGAACTCTATTATATATATAATGCTTAAGAGAGAAAAAAAATTAAACAAAATATAAACCATTAACAATTGTTACTAACTGGAAAATTTTAAAAAAGTAGAAGTTAAAATAAAATAAATTTTAATGGGGAACATCCATCGAAATTAAACCGGTCCATAAAGTTTTATTTCGTATGGTAAGTGAAGTTCCAAATGCACCATAATAATAAAAAATGATTTTTTTGGGGGGGGTGGGATATACTAGTTCAAGCCTACATAGAATCAAAGCTATGTCTTTTCCATTTTGTCAGGCTCTTTAACTTTAAGTGTCTTGCAACATAATTGCTTTAAAAACTCACCTAATTGACCCAAAGTTAAGGACACATCTTTAAGCAAACACTCATGTATTCCAATAGGAAGTAATTGTTACAGAAGTACATCACAATTATGGCTTTTCAACCCCAATACTTTTCCCTCTTTAACATTCACATAACAAACTATATTAGATGCATGCCCATCAAGAAACTTGACTAATTTAAGAAATTGACAAAAAGCTTGCTTCTTTTTTTGACATGTTGAAATAAGCAAGTGGAATAATGTATGACCCATCTCTTCTTTTCAAATGCAAAAATTTTCTTATATTCATGTTTTCTAGTTCCAATCTCACCTTAATTGTGTCTTTTAATTTGCCATCAATTCCCATCGTAGTTTCTAAAATATTGTCACAAATATTTTTTTCAATATACACCACATTAAGATTATGCCTCAATAACAATTCCTTCTAATATGGCAAATTGAAAAATATGCTTTCTTTTAATTCCAATTGAACTCAACAATATTTCATTTTCTCTTTCCATTACTTGGGTGTTTGTTAGCTATAATGTCACCTAAATGTGATAGCTGGTAAACCACATCATTACCAGACAACTACAAAGGAGCTTCACTTAGTTCTACTTTGCCATTAAATAATTTGTTTCTTCGCCATCTATGCCTATGTTTCAAGTAATGATGATGTCCCGTATAACATATTTTACTCTGTAGCCTCATTGAATAAGTTTGATGGTTACACGCAGGACAAGCTTTATATCTTTTAATGCTCCAGACAAATTCCCATAACCTAGAATATCATTTATAGTCCACAAAATAGCTGCATGCATTATAAATGTTTCACCTTGAACAACATAAAAAGTTTCTAATCCAACCTCCCATAGATCGTTTAAGTCATCAATTAATGGTTGCATGCATACAACGATATCCTTATCAGGAGCAGTAGGTCCTAGAATAAGCAAAGATAATAACATAAAAGGCTCTTTCATATACTTCCATGGAGGTAAATTGTATGGCACTAATATTACCGGCCACATGCTGTAAGAAGTACTCATATTACAAAAAGGATTAAATTTATCTTAGGCTAAACCAAGTCAAACATTACGACAAACCATGAATACTTTCCATCAAAGTCTTTCCGTGCCATTGAATCTGCTCGATGATGCATAGTGTTATTATCAATGCGTTTCTCTTTATGCTACCTTATATCTATAGTTGTTTCTGTTGATATGAAAAGCCTTTGCAGTCATGGTTTAATAGGAAAATATCTCAAGATTTTATGTGGTATCTTTTTTCCTCTCCTATCATCCACTCGCCACCTTGATGTACCATACTTGGAAAATCTTCAAGATCTTTACTGTCCTTCCAAAATATAACACAATCATACTTACAAGCATGTATTGATATATATCCTAATCCAAGGTCCTTTGATAATTTCTTTGCATCATGGTAAGATTTGGTAATTTGTGTCCAATAGGTAATGCATCATTAAGCAAGTCAATTAACATGTCAAATGACTTGTTACTCCATTTATTATAGACCTTCAAATGCAAGAACTTGATAACAAAAGATAGCTGTGAGAAATTCGAGCACCCTGGATATAATTCTTCATGAGAAACTTTCAATAACTTCTTAAAATTATCTTCTGTAATACTACCAACTATTTTAGGCAAAATAGTTCCATTCATTGTCTCTATATAATTCCCATAATCCTTTAACATCTCGCCAATCCCATTATCATCGTCACTATCATTATTGTTACTATCATCAACACCTGTACTAGTACTTCTACTAAAACTTGTTTCCTTACGTTCGCCATGATAAAGCCATGGAGTATAGAATTTATCTATGCCTTGGATTAGCAAGTGATTATATACCACATATTGACTTTAAATGTCGACATTTAAACAATCTATGCATGGACAACGAATACGAAATTCATCACCCATTTGATCTTTTACAAATTGCATGAAACTTTTAACTCCTAAGTATTTAGTGGCCCATTTTCGATGAGACATCCAACTTTTGTCCATCTAGCTATATAACTAAATGTAACTAACTAAATTACTAAACGCAATCCTTGTTCTATATAACATAACCATTAATCACTACAAGTTCATTTTTGAATTTTGAATTCAAACAAGTACTATGGTATTGTTACATCATATGAATCAAGAAAGCAAGTTTTTGCTGTGACTCCTAGGCTCATGGAATGTTTCACCGATAAGCCTCATGGGAGCTGCATCACAGGTTTCCAGCCTATATACTATCTTATGGATTTATTATGCAAAGGATTGTACATAATTGTAGGTGAATTTCTAATGTTAATACGTCTATATTAATCAGTACAAGTTCATAAATTAAGTTTGAATTTAAACAAAAACTATGGTAAGTGACATTGTTACATCACATGAGTCGAGAAAGAAAGTCCTCGTTGTGGCTCCTAGGTTCATGGAATATTTCACCAATAAGCCTCATGAGAGTTGCATCACAAGTTTCTAGCCTATATATCATCTTAGGGGTTTATTAAATAAAGGATGTTTCATAATTGTAGGTGAATTTCTAATGTTAATACTTATCCATTAATTAGTACAAGTTCATAAATTAAGTTTGAATTCAAATAAACACTATGGTACATGGTATTATTACTCCACATGAATCGAGAAAGCAAGTTCTCGCTCTAACTCCTAAGCTTATGAAATATTTCACCGATAAGCCTCATGGGAGCTGCATCACAGGTTTTCAGCCTATACACCATCCTAGGGGTTTATTATGCAAAGGATTGTCCATAATTGCAAGTGAATTTCTAATCATCAATACTAAGTTTGAATTCAAACAAACACTAAGCTACGTGTAATAAATAGTTATGTAATTTATACATCTACTCTTTAATTGTTCAAACAAAACCAAAACATAAATACTTAAACCATTAAAGCATAACATAAAAAACTCATCAATGATTCTAAGAGTATTGCAGAGAACAACATAAAACAAACTCCTCCTTTGCATTGACACAAAACCCAAACATATGGTAGAGATTAGTTAGATGACTTACTTGGATGGACGGACAACCATAAACTATAATGAAAAAGGACAAGGTTGCACAATTATCGACGCTCTTCAACTCAAAACACAGCCTGCGAAAAAGATAATTTTTTATTTAATATAATACACTTTTTCATAGAGTTGTGTCTTAGGACTTAAAATGTAGAAAATGTTTATAACAATGTGATAGGGCTTAAAATGGAATTTATATGCTTATAGTGAATCTTAGGTCTTGAAAAAGAATAAAATGCCTAGAGTCAAGTCTTAGGTCTTAAGAAATGGATAAAATGCCTTGACTAGATCTTAATGTTTTAAACTAAAGATGAACCAAGTACAATAGTAACAAAGAAAACTAGACTATTGGTTATATAATTAAAGGGAGGATATAGATTTCAAGGAATATTTTTCATCAATAGGTAAATTACAAGATTAGATTATTACTTACATATAAAAATCCATCTTCTTCTATATAGGATTTTATGGTCTACAATGGAATTACGAAATTATAGTGATATTTGAAACACTAAATTTTTTTTAAAAAAAGAAATAACATACATACACGTTAATGAAACTTTATTAAAAAACGAATAAATCAAATTAGTGATGACTACTTTATAAGTACAAAATGGTTTATAATTATTAACCTTAATCTAGTTAACAATTGTTAATACAATTTATGAATTCAACTTATAATTTCGTACCATTTTAAACTTACATTGTGCTGTATACCAATAGGCTATATAAAACAATTCTAATGACAAGCTTCATAATAATGTTTAATGTTATGTTGATGACTATAGTTAGTGGACTTAAATTTCAAGAGGATCACTTTGAATACTTGCATAAAGTTTCAAAAGGCTGTAGTTTTTTTCAATTGAAGATGAATTTTATGAAGTTTGCTTCCATAGACATAACAAGAAAGTTTTTAGGTCATTATTCATCAAGTCCTTCATATTGATCAACATAAGACTAATGCCATTATGAATATTTAAAGTGAAGTCTCTTTATGCTCTCTATTCTTAAATTTTAGAAGCTTGAGTATACGTTGTCGATTCTATAAACATAGACAAAAGATGAATAAATCTCATTGAGTGAGTTAATTTGGGCTTGATTTAATTAAATTTTGTTAATTAATTGGTTTTGAAATTTGTTTATGAGTCAAAATCTATTCAAATTTGAATAATTGAATTTGAATTCTATCAAATTGAATTTGATACATAGATTATGACTATATTAGCTCTTTAGGAAAAAAAAGTTTATGCTATATCAAAGTTAACACAAATCTCAATGCAAACAATTTCATTAATAAAAGATTCAATTAGATTAATAGATTCCAATGCTACAAAAATTAAGATAAAAATATACTAATCTATCATTATTCTTATGTAGAAATCACTTGTCTTTTCTATATATAGAATTACAAAACCTTAACACTCTTCATATATCACAACCTCTTCTCTTTAGCACTACCATCCTCATAAAACAGAACACTATTAAAACAAAAACAAATAACTTCTTTCATAAGTTCAAAATAAAACACTAAATCTCTATGGGAACTTTCATCGAATAGTTTATAGCCTTCAAAAATTCAACACAAACTAATAACAAAAATTATGTCTTCTCCCTTTCTTCACCAACATGAACACATTCAATCAACTATTCAACCACTAACAGGCCAAATAAAGTCAAACAACCTAACAGCTCACCCTAAAATTGACCATCAACATAGCATTTAACAATAATAATGAAAAAAGATAAAAAAACCCCAAAACAAAAGCTTCAATTACTTACCTTGACTAGAATTGCAGGGAGATGATGGAAAACAAAATGAAGAGAACAAGATGAAGTAAGATGAATAGACAAAGAGAAGAACAAATTGATACAGAATCATGTGGGAGAGAGGAGAGGCCGAAAGAAAATTTAGGGGGGTGTTGGGTTGCGTTAATTAAACAGATGTAGAGATGACGTCGTTTGTTGTTGAACAAACGATGTCGTCTCTGCTTAATTTTTTTCACATCGAAACATTTGGCAATGAATTCACGAGGTTAATATGCCACCAAGGTTTGGCTACTAATTTACAAAAACTTCACTCTTTGGATTAAATATAACTAAGTCGTTTTCGCTTAATTTGTTTACATCCCTCAAATTTTGGTGACAATCTCACAATTTGTCACCAAACGTTAAACACTATTTGAATATTTGACAATTTGGCTACCAATTTAGAAATCGTCGCCAATACTATACTTTTTCTAGATTTTAAAATTTGCACAATTTTTTAATATATCATAAGCATAAATTACTATAGAAATTATATGTAATAAATACAGTTTTGTGAGACCACATAAAATTATGAAATCATATATATTAAAAAACATTAATACAAAGTATAATGACATTTTGTTAACTAAATTTATTTTTACACTTAAACAATCATTGTCATCAATATTAAATTTGATCTTTGAAATGACATTGTTGTTAACTACATTTATAAACACGGCTTACAATAGATTTTGAATAATATTAAATTTTATTTTTAAAATATAATATTAATATTTAATTTTCATTTTCATTTGTTTACTATATTTCAATTTATTTTTAATTAAATTGTTATCATCATCATCATCATGATGATGATGATGATGATGATGATTATTATTATTATTATTATTATTATTATTATGATGATGATGATGATGATGATGATGATGATGATGATGATGATCATCATCATCATCATATATGGTAATTAATATAATGTTATATGAATGTATAGATAATAACTGCTACTACTAGTATAATGATTTTTGAATTATTACATAATTTATAAATTTTCGTATATCTTACTTATGTAGTATATATAATAGAATTAATAACAATTTTCTATTTATTATATAAAAATTTCATAGTGTACATATAATTTATATATTATATATAATTATGTTAGTCAAAGGTGAAGTCAAATGGTAATGGCAAACCATTTGGCGACGTGTTTTTGAATGCTCACCAAATGGTTAATTTCTTTCAACTTAATTGAAAACAACCTTCGTTTACCTTAACAACAAACGATCACATTTTCTACTAGGTTATTAACATGAAAATGAAGTTGTCTTCGTTTTTGTGTTAGGCCTCATATTTCCTCTTTATAATCTGTCGAAGAAGCGTCATCTCCTCTTTTGTGGTCCTTACTATTGACGAAGCATCGTGTCCTGTATTGGAACATATTGTTCTTCTTTTTTGTTACCAAGAACCTTCCTTATTATGCTCTATTTTTTTGCTACATTTTGAAGTTAATGTGGGCTTTTTTTTCTATAAATGATGTACGGGTTTCCCTTTCTGTTTATGTTTGGAAGATGGTGAACTGTGTTTCTGTATTGGATGATGAAGGGTAGACATTTTTTTCTCACCTTCCGTGCTTATTTGACGAAACCTACTAACTATTTGATGGAAGGTATGTTAGAGAATCAAGGCATAATTTGCAACATATGTTTATGTACATATTTACCATATGATTGCTTTTACACTAAATTTGTACGACTAGTGAATTGTAGTACTTTGACTTATCATCGACAAATTACCATAATAGATCATATAGACATGAAATGTTGAAAGTGTCTTTTGCATCAGTTCATTCCATGACTAGATTTTGTGGGATTTGATTACCAAATGAATTTAATTAAACATAATGAATTTTATGCTAAATTGACTTTTCAGAATTAAACTGTTGACATCAATTCATCGAGGAATGTAGACATAGCTACTAGTTTCCGATGGCAGAAATGAACTCCGTTAGGAGGAATACAGGAAAATTCTACTTAGTGAAGAACAAATCGATGCAGAACAAATTTCCTCATCATACACTAACACCACTTGCCATCCATGGAGAATCTTCTTCTTTAAGTTTTTTAGTATCATCTGAATTACCTATCTTCTTTAATTATTTGTATCTTATTTGCACATAATAAGCTATCAGATGAACATTTGATTGTATATACTTTGTCTTATGTAAAGCTTACTCGAATCTTTAAGAGAACATGGACGAAAATGGAAATGGTGGCAATGTCCTTATAGTTGGTACAAGATTAGGGCAATTGCTTGTTTTGGAACAATCGTCGATTCCAATTACTATAGTTGTTCAATCTGTTATGTATGTGTTCGAATTTGGCTTCGTTATACTGTTTGACTTAACTAGTTATTTAAGTTCTATACTAATTGTGTCTTAGGTGAAACGCATCATATTGGCAGTTCATCTAATTCAGTGATCCATATTGCATATGGGGATTCGTTCATTGTATCTTCTGCAAGTTTAGTTATAACCAGGAAGTTGTTGGAAGAGGGTGTCAATAACCTAACACCTGAGGGAAGATCTTTAACTTTTTCAATTGATGCCTTTGAACATGCAAGGGCTTTTCTTTGGAATCCAAACATAGAAAATTCATTTACTTTTACCGACTCTCATGTCACTTAGAATCAAAAAATAATTATTTCATTTCTTTTTCGATGGAATAAGTATGAAACTTTATTTATTGTTATGTCTATAAGAATTTTGGAACAACCTCTCAACTAGTTAGGGGTAAGACTGCATAATACTGGACCTTCCCAGACCCCACATATCAGTGGGATTCATACTGGGTGTTGATGTTGCTATTGTTGTAGTTGTTGTATGTTTGTAAGAATTGTTAAATTTCTAATTAAAATCTTATACTACTTACTTGCATATATCATTATATTATATTGCTTACAATTTTCAATATTTTATGTATTATTATTTTATTGTTAATAAATATTAATGAGTAAGAATAGTACTCAACTTAAATTTATTATTATTATTGTCTTATTAATTATATGTAAAATTTTAGGTGTGTTTATCTTTTTATGTCCAAAAAGATAATTTATAGAGTTTTAATCCATTAACTATATATTTAAACAAATTTATAAAGAAAAAAAGCCAAAATATGAAAAATCATATATAAATGTAAATTATAATTAACCTTAGGATTATTAAGCACACTTACCATTAAAAAATATCAAATTAACATTATTAATTATAAATTCTTTAATCTCAACTTTTGGCATTAGTTGCCAAAAGTCTACATTTGGCGACAAATTATATATTTCATTGCCAAAAGTTCGTGTTTGATGGGACGTTTGCAATTCTCATTGCCAAATGCCGACCTTTGGTGACGACATACACAAACCGTCGCAAAATTAAGCACTTTTTGCGGCCACTCCAGAAAATTATCGCTAAATAATTAGCAACGATTTTATTTAACGTCCCCAAAATCACGATTTTTGGCGATGAATGTTTAAATCGTTGTCAAAAGTCGACATTTAGCGACGATTTCCAATTCGTCGCCAAAATAAACGTAGCTAATAGTTTGTTCTGTTGTAGTGTGAATGGAAATTCTAGTAATTTTCTTCGTGACTCTCCAAAGAGAAAGATAATCAAGTAGGTGAAATATGAATTCCCTTTTCTTATTTCAACGGATGAAGCAACATCTCTGGTGGCATTTGTTAGGTACGTTGAAATAGACGAATCTTTTCACAAATATTTTGTGTGGTAGGTTTTTGTCAAATGTCAAGCTTGAATTTGCGATCGTACTTGCGCCCTGAATATGGGAAACCACTCACAAGCTTAGATGATAGAGCACTAGCAAAGCGCGAATGCCAAATTAATGCAACTACTGGACTGGTTTATCATCAAATGACAAGAAGCCAAGTAAATAACAATAAAAGCTTTATCGTCTGATATTGTTTGTGGCATCAAAACTAATGCTCAGGCCACCATCTGGGGCTGGGGATATAGGCCTAGATGACGCGGGTTGGTATCCACGTGGAAATGTACTATCATCGTACTCCTAAATAACCACTAGAACGAATAACTAAGGTGTACTTGAATGGTGCTAATTTAGAAGCCTTGAAAATATCATAGATGGTGCAGTCCAGGTGCCTTCTGAATGTTTCAGGATTCCTCTTGTCAGCATCAAATAGCAAAGAGCCATCCAATCCCTTGTCAGAAAACTATTCATGGAATATGGAATTGGCTACTCCCACATTCATGAGGGGCATGTAAGGTGATTAGATGTCCTATCCTTGGATAATGCAGATAAGAGAAGTTGTGGATCACTACATAATATTAGTGGAGAGGGGAATGTAAATTGTCAAATCTTTGTTAACAGCTGTGTTCACTTGTAATTAATTACATATGACTGCTTATCTTTGATATGTTAGAACCTCCCTATCCACGGTTTTTACTGATGAAGATTTTGCAAGAAAGTGAATCTCGGTGATGCTATAAAATACATGCCTATATTGGACGATTATGCATCAAATTAAATAGCAATATTACAAGTTTTGAAGTTCTATTGATCCATAAAATAATGATTAAACTCAATAAGAGTTATTCCAACAATTGCTAGAAGCATGATCTAGTCAAAGAGTATTAAAATTTTAACCCAATATTTGATGTATTACCAGGATAAAAAACAGTCCAACACAATCACGTAGGAGACAAATGGAAGTGGCATTGTAATGGAGCAATTCCACTATAGTATGGAGGATCAATATTTAATTAAATCATCATTAGCATTTATTTTTTCTATCAGTGACCTTATAGAGAAATCTTTCTTATTTAGAATGCTTTGGATTGACTGCTCCTGGAAACTCGTTTTACATATGTTATTACTATTCTTCGACTAAATACACCAAGATAATCCTCCTTGAGTGCTAATCAAGATTAATAATGAACTGTAATGCCTCAAAATAAGATGGAGTTGTCCTGATGGAATGACTAGAGTTCTGCTATAATATCACTACAGAATGATCAAATTTGATGTTGAAAGCTACTGCAAACTGGTATCAGGATGCAGCCACCCTTCTGGGTATAGTTTTAGGATGCAATAGCTCTACTGACTATACTTTTTGTTATCTATAGTGGGATATGTATGTAAATCTACTGGTACGTTGACATTGATTTGAGGCATGGCATCCTAGGTACTAAACTGAGCTACCTTCCGACATCGACCTTTAGAACCGTAGCTAGTAGTTCTTGTCTGAATGTATTCCACCATTATAAACATGGAGTGATAGAGCTAAAGAAACATTCTCTACTTGGTACAGACAACAGAAGGTACAATGCTTTTGCATGCGTGTTCCGCTAAGGTCACCAATTTCACAACTGTACCTATATCTCTTGAGATCAAATTCCTACGTGTTTGAATTCATATATACTGTTTAGAGTGCGAAATGTCATGTCCACTTCGGGGCTAAAGTTGGTAACCTTCATTTTTCAATTCCTACGGCCAGTGGGATTGCTATATATAGTTGGTTTCTCTCCAACTCAAACTACTTAACAAGAAAGATCAAGGAGCAAAGGGAGAAAAATAGACAGAATTAGTAAGCAATGGCTTCAACTGTAATAACAATTACAGATGTAGTCGGAGCAACTCGAAAAGAAGAAAATGGAAAGTTTCGATTTTCCCCTGTTTCTGTTGTTTCCTTGCTGAAAGAAGAAACACGTAAGCATGACATGAAAAAATTAATTCACAGCATCAAGGTAGGAGTTGCCCTTGTCATAGTTTCTCTTCTCTACTTGCTGGATCCTCTCTACGATCAAGTTGGAGACAACAATGCTATGTGGGCTGTAATGACTGTTGTTGTTATTTTTGAGTTCTATGCAGGTTGGTTGAGAACATATCTGTCCTCTTTTGTTGACATTGTTAGTTCCACTGGCAAATAAACTTACACATATTGAACTTCTGATTAAGTCTCATATCATTTGATATTATATTTCAGGTGCTACACTAAGCAAGGGATTAAATCGTGGAATTGGAACTGTACTAGGAGGAGGATTGGGATACTTAATTGCAATTTTCTCTAAGGAATTTGGTGGGGTTGGAAACTCTATCATAGTCGGGATTTCTGTGTTCATATTTGGTAGGACACCCCATTCTCAGCAATCAACACAAGCTTCAGTATTCAAACATTTCATTGGTCCTGAACCATAATCTTTCTATGCCAAGTGAACTATTACGTGACATAGTAAAATCAATTTCTTGCAAACTTTTTCAATGCGTTGCAGTCTCCACAACAAACTACTAACTAGAATAAAGACAATTCGTGCTCTTGAAATATTTCAGGTGGAGCAGCAACGTACTCTAGGTTAATTCCAAGTATTAAGAGAACATATGACTATGGAGCAATGATATTCATCCTTACCTTCAGTCTGGTGGCTGTATCGGGTTTCCGCGAAGATCAAAACGTGATGGACATAACTCGCGAACGTCTAGTTATGATTGTACTCGGTTTTGTCATCTGCATCTGTACGAGCTTATTTGTGTTTCCTATATGGGCTAGTGACGAGCTTCACGGTTCTATGGTCTCCAAATTTGAAAAACTTGCCAGTTCTATTGAAGGCAAGTCTATTAGTTAAACCCACGTTGTTGTTTCGTTTATGCTTGATGTAGGAGAGGCTTACTAATCTCCAGATGTTATGTTTATCTCTTATTAATTTTTCAAAAAAAAAATCTCTTAGTTAAAGACAGGTGAATCTGTTTAGTGGATTCACTTCAATCTTTGTCAGCTCTATCCACTCACTCCCTTGATTAATTCTGAACATTCTCCTTTTATATGCTCACTTAACAGGATGCTTGGAAGAGCATTTCAGGGTTGTTGATAAGGACAACGAGCAGATTCAGCTAATCTCACCTTTCAGGATTTGTATAGAAGTCCTGCACTCGAAATCAAAAGATGAATCACTGGTATCATAATTTATTTTATACCTTCTGTCGCAATACAGTGCCTAACCTTTTATCGATAATCTTTTCAAGTGAATCCAAAGTAAGGAATTATGCTTTCAGATTAATTTTGCAAGATGGGAACCATGGCATGGAAAATTTGGTCTTTCCTACCCTTGGAAGCAATACCAAAAGATTGGAGATGTTCTTAGAGAATTGGCGGTGGTCATCCTTTCTCTTAAAGTTGGCCTTAAGTCATCAGGGCAGGTACAGGACATGAATTTAAATGTTTGTAGCTTGAAACATGAATAAAGAGCTCATGTGCCACCAAATTTTCTTTTCTTCACAAATACAACTATAAAGATTGTCCTAAACTGTGCAGGATTCTACGGCACTCAGACAGCCAAACAAACAACCTTGTGAAGCAATCGGCTCATCTCTGGCATTTATCATTAGAGAGCTTGGAGATAGCATCAAAGAAATGAGAAGATGCCAATCAGAAGCTTTTATAGTGCCAAAGTTGAAATCAGCAAGACAAGAATTGAGTCGAGTCGTGTCCATATCAAAACTAGAAAAAGTGGAGGATGCTAATATATTGAAGATAGCGAGCTTTGTGGCTGCATTGATTGAGATTGTGGAGAAGTTGGAAATTTTGGTGAAGGAGGTGGAAGAACTTGGAGAACTTGCTTCTTTTTGTAGAAACTAATATTGTTTTGAAGCATAGTCACATTTTCTTACACAGAAGGCAATGTGCATTTAAGAAAGATTATTATCATGATAAATCATATATAAAATCCTATAAATTAAGAGCTTGTAAAGTGAAAAAGAGGGCTGTAACTAGCAGATAGTTACTCGGGAACTGTAGGATATCAAATGTCTATCATGATACTGAGGGTGATTTGATATCCCTACTGTAGCATAAAGCATAATGTATAATACTGGTGGTATCACATCTTTTGTTACTTGACCTTCTTACTATGTTATAGGCTATTGTTGGTTTTCATGTGGTTAAAGGGATGTTGAATGTGTGAAATTTGTAATGCAAATATTGATTGTGGGTTGTTTCCGAATTGAAGTTTATGGTTTGCTTCTTTGTATAACTAAAACTGGGAAAGGTTTAGAAAGAAATTCACGAAAGTAAAGCGAGACAGCAAAAGCATGGAAGTGAGAAGACATATTGGACTATTTTTGTAAGTCATTTTTGGAAGACACACATTCTACTACTTCATTAGGAATATATATAGGGATAAAACATAACAAATATGAATGCAAATCATAATCTATTGCATCATAACAACTCCTAAAATTAAACAAAATTAAGATTGAATTTCTAAAATAAAGCAACAAAATAAAACATTCCTAAAGACTAGTTCTGCATATTAAAGCACGTTTAACACTCCTCCTTGTCTCAATAGCTGCTGAATTTTAATGTCAAAAAAATTCATTCTCTTGATAATGCTCAGTTACTACTTTTGCATCTTCATTTCGTGATTTGCAAATCTTCTCCATATGTCCAATTTGTCCACATTTTCTGCATTTGATATCAGGCCTCCACCAATATTTTCTTTGTGGGTGATTTGTTTTTTTGCAATATGGGCATGGTGGATATGAATCATCATTGTTTCTATTGTTGTTATTGTTGTCGATCTTGTTAAAAATTTTCTTTTTATCTACTCCTGAATTTTTTTCCTTTGCAAGCAGAGCACCTTCAATGGTTCCTTCTTCTCTCATCATCCTCCTTTGTTCTTGTGCCTGTAGTGTATTTACTAATTCTGCCAAAGACATGCTTGATAGATCCTTAGCTTCTTCCAATGCGGATATTTTAGATTCAAATTTTTCAGGTAAGGTTACAAAAACTTTTTGCACTATTTGTTCCTCAGAAAAATTCTTCACTAATAATCTCACCTTGTTTACTATGTCGAGTAACCTATTGGAGTATTCTTTAATAGTATCTGACTCTTTCATCTTCAACATTTCAAATTCTCTGATTAGGTTGAGCACTTGAATGCTCTTTGTTCTTTCATCATCTTGGTACTGACTTTAGATTCATAATTCTTGTGAATATGATGTTTGAAGTAGCAGAAAGCAGGCTTTGACTTTAAACTTTCTATTTTTTCTTTCTTTATGTATCTTGATTTGAGTCATTGTAGGATTTGTTGGCAATTGAGGCATTTCATAGTCTTCCTTTCAGCTTCCCAAACATCCATAGCATCAAGTTGAGCTTTCATTCGAATAGCCCAAACTTGATAGTTTTCACCATCAAAAATTGGTAGTGCACCTTGAGACAATTGTGTTTTTGTGTTTCAATCTCCATTGCTTGAAGATGGTTGTAATTCTTGTTAAGATTCTAGGTTATAAATCAAGTTTATGTTTTGGTTTCACTCGTCTCACGAGTACCTCAAGACAAAAAGACTTTAATATCTTGTTGTTTTTATAAAGCTAAAGCACAATACGTGAATAAAATAGAAGAAAAAAGAATGTGTTTTTTTGTTGTAGAACACACCACATTTTATTGACAGCAACAAAGCACATTATATAGAGCTGAAATATAACAAGATATCCTTTTTTTTTTGCTAAATATCACAAGAATATCTCTAAACTGATTCCTAAAATCAAGCACTAAATATCATA
>JAOTAY010000009.1:18569032-18580871 GCA_025629805.1 Erythroxylum baracoense | reverse complement strand
CAATCTAGAAGCTTATACTTGGCTAAAGAGACAAGTCCCACCTGTGAGATGGGCGTTGAGTAAAGATGGAGGTTACCAATGGGATATTTTGACAACAAATATGGCTGAATGCTTTAATAACATCCTCAGAGGGGCACGACATTTGCCAATCACTGCCAGTGTTCGCTTTACTTTAGAACAAACGGTTAAATTATTCTAGGAAAATCAAAAAATCATACTCAAAGCACGGAATAATTATCCGATCAACATTTGACACAAATATTTAGCAAATGAAGCAAAAGGTCAAAAGCATACTGTCTAATCATATGACTCGAGGTATGGTACATATAGTGTTGTCACTGCTCGTCATGGGAATAATAACAGGGGAGGAAATATTTAAAATGTTAACTTTCAAGAAAGAACTTGTACTTGCGAAAAGTGGACAGAACTTTGTTTTCCATGTTCTCATGTCTTTTTTGTATGTTTGAGATCTAATGTTCATCCGATAATCCATATCCATCCTGTATACAGTATTGCGGCATACAGAAATACGTATTCCGGTCAGTTCTATCCGCTCCAACATCCAGATTATTAGGAGGAAGCAAATTTTTCATTCGAATTTCGCAGGTCAAGGTTAGCTAAAAAGAGGGGCAAAGTGAAAAGTGCTCGAATACGAAATGAGATGGATAGATGGTGTCCTGATTCTTCGCGAAGGTGCCGTAATTGTAATATGTTAGGGTATAATGCTTCAAACTGTCCCTCTTTAAGTCATATATAGTAGTGATTTTATTTAATATTGTAAGATGATAGAAAATTATTAAGTATCTAATGCAATAAAATTGGTTTGCCTTTTTTAATAAAAGTTGACTTTAAATATTTTTCATTTTTCAAATTTATTATATTATAAAATTTGTAAAAAAATTAAATTAAGTCAAAATAATTTCAATACAGGAAAAATATAAAAAAATAAAACTTGTACTTCAAAATTAATTTGTATAGATGTTCTAAACCCTATGTAAAACTAAATCTTGAAATAAAAAACTTTTAATGCTAAAATAAAAAGAAAACTCTAAACAAAACTAAACCCTAAAAAAACAAATCTCTAAACTAAACTAAACCCTAAAACAAAAACAAAAAAGTTTTGGCCTTAAAAAAATGGTTTTGGCCCTAAAAAAAGAATTTCGGTTGTCTCATCCCGCCATCGTGCATGGCGGGATGGACAAGGTGTCCACCCCGTCAAGTGCTACGGCGGGGTGTTGTACACGTACTCCAACCCTGCCATCGAAGTTGGCGGGGTGTCCTACATCTAGACACCTCACTTTTTTTTAGCACACATCAGGGATTGGAAAAAATTTTGTAACAAATCGAGAATTTAGCCGAAAAATAACATCAATACAAAATATAAATGACAAGAAAATAGTTAAAACAAGTTAAAAGTTCAAGACTTACACTTGAATCTCATACATGATCTTCAGCAATAACGATCTTCCTTTCGATATACCATCCAAATCCACTAGTATCTTTCTTTAACATATCATAGACAATGCTCCACTGTTTTTTTAAAGTCTTAATCTTAGATTCTATGTGAGGTCTAGCTTTTAAGTTTAAATTAAGAAGCTTTGTTGTTACCATTCTTTCTAATTCATTGAAATATCCAGCTTTAAATCCAGTATCAGTATTGTACATTCCTACATTATGCAAGTCAACCATGCAAGAAACTAGCACAACATCCTCATCATAGTTCCATTTTCTTTTTGTTCCTTTTGAACTTTGAAAATCAATAGTTAATGGAGAATTCCTCAACATATTTATCTACGAAATTAAAGCAATATTGATAAATAAAAAATAATCATCATAATAAAGGAAAAATAAAAACTTTCATAAAAGTCTTTATACCAATTAACATTAAGCATCAATAGCTTACGAGAACAATATAGTCTGTAATAACAACGTACAACATAAATAACAAAGAGTACAATAACTTACATAAACAATAATATAAAACCTACTAACACTCAAACATAATAGAACATCGAAAAACTGTCAATTCTCATTTTGCCTAGATGTTCGCCATTCATTGAACATTTCATGTGCCAATTCAATTTTCCAATTTGTCCAAGCATTAGTTGGGTCAATAACAGTTATACACTCCTTCTCAACAATTGGATTGGTGTGAAAATAATCCCCTAAATCACTCTTCATGGGATCAAAACTCATCTCTTGCCTAATAAAATTATGAAGCAAACAACAAGCTATAATAATTCGATTGTGTGTCTTTATTGGATAAAATGATGGACTCCTAAGAATAGCCCACCTAATTTTTAGTAAGCAAAAACACCTCTCAATTACATTGCGTGCAGTCTCATGTTTCATATTAAAAAATTCCTCTGAAGTTCTTAGCTAGTAACCTTGACACCATTCATTCAAATGGTACCTTTGACCCCTAAAAGGTACAATAAAGCCCTCATAATTTGTATAACCTGCGTCGACTAGGTAATAACAACCTATATAAAAAGAAAACTACATAAGTTATTCAATTTACATTATCTCATATACAAAATTTCAAATATATCATATAGGAAAGCTTACCATTAGGCACTTTTAGTCCATGTCTATTAGTAATTGCATCACGAAGAACTCGACCATCATCTACTGACCTTTCCTAACTAGGAAAAACATAAACAAATTGCATGTCAGGTGTGCACACACCTAATATATTTATTACAATGTCGCCCCTACGAGTTCAAAATTTAGGCTTATCTTTAATTGACACATTAACCTTGATATATGTCAAATCTAGAGCACCTAAGCAATTCTACAATTCAAATGAAATAAAAAATAATGAAGAACCTTAATCACATTCACTATATTTTCTTATAAAAGTAATATGGTGATTATCTACCTTAAACCACATCCACCGATGGTTCAAAGAGTTTGTTGGTATGGGCTCAGGTTTTTTAAACAAAAGATCTTGTAAATGCATCACTGCATTTAAAACATTATGAAAACACTGACTAATTGTTTCACCTGACCTTTTAAAATTTTTCCTAATAACTCGATTTTTAGCATGATGAGCAATAATATGTAAGAAAATTACTACTTGTTCATCAATAAGCATATTTTTTGTTGACTTTAATCCTCCTATACTTTCTAGCATTTCACATAGTTTAAAAAAAGCTTGCCTATTCATCTTAGCCATTGAAATACATGACTCATCATTGTCATGTACAATTGACCTCACATAATCTCGATTTGCATAACAATTTGGAAAATAACTTCTAACCCTTGGCCTAAAACTATATAAAGAAACCTCCGATGCCAACAAACTCTATAGCGAACTAACAACATTACACAACTGCAACCATACAGTCAAAACAGTAACAATCCTTTTTGTTCTTTCTACATTTCTACGTAAACTCAAATTGAAACGAGCCATGATTGCAAAAAATAAAATTTCTAATGTATTTACATAAATTTGTTCAAACAATGTACAATGTAAGAGAAAATTCATAAAATAATTCAAAATAGTTGAAGGCATAAAGTAGAGTAAGAGAGAAAAAAGAAGATAATATTTCCATAGTTAAAAAGAGGGAATTATAGAACATAAAAACCAAAATTCAAACAAACAGTTTAAATGAAACCTAAACTCAAATAACCCAACACCAACTTAAGGAAGATAGAAAGAAAGGCAAAAGCATAATAAGCATAATGACCCTAGTTGTAGCACCCCAATCTTATAAGGCATATTCCTGAACACATAGACGGTATTCGAGAATACTCTCTACAAGGTTGGTGTGCTAAGACGATAAGTTAAACTCAATACAAATTTTTTTCAAACATCAAATGCATATTACAAAAAATCAATAATCAATATATGCCTATTTTATTCATAAACATCATAATCACAATTATTATTACACTCATTGATCAATCTCAATTACAAACATTTCCAATTTGGAAAGTCATTACAAAACATAATTATTCAGATACACGTGATACAATATTTGTGGAATACATTCTTTACTACAAAAATAATGGAAAACATATGCAGAAGTGAACTGATCTTAACCTCTATCTCTTATTCGATTTTAGCAGCTATATTCCAGTTTGTCTAATTGGGTATCTCCTCTGAGCCTGAAAAATAAATTTGCAATTTTGATGAGTTTTGCGAACTCAGTGAGCTACCCATCATCAATGGCTCAACTCATAACACATAGCACATAACATATACAGTTCATGTTTCAAGTTCACATACAACTCATGTCATCATATAATGCACATCTTTCACCAATTATCAAATAGCATCACATATCACTTTAATCACTTATTTCACACTTCACATTCAGAGCAGGCAAACAGTTCATTTCGATCATTTAAAACATACATATCATTTATATATGCAATTTTCATGAGACTCTCTTCTAATTGTTATTGTTGTGACCGAGTGCCTGTAGCTATCCTGTATCCATTGTGAATACCAAGCTCATTAATCATTGTCCCTTGTCTGTTGGAGATATATGGCTCATTTTATATAGTGAGCCAAAGGCTCTTGCCACATTCTGAGCTTTAAGCTCTTTTTCACTTTCTGAGTTTTAAGCTCTTTTTTGGTGGCTACTCTGGTTAGAACATCCTTTATGTTATCATGCATTCATATAATGAAATGTATCACATGTATTCAGTCAATCAATTGTGCTCAATCTTACACTTTCACATTCTCATTCACATTTATCATCAGACCTTGGTCCGACATTCAACATTTAAGTTGAGAATCACTTATTCAGTCAAATTCACATTCAATGAGCACTTCCAATATGTTTTACATGCATCAAATGCCTCGGATATATAATGTTCAGAATCAACACATCCACAGTTATCATAATAATTAAATATAGAATTTAAAACAAACAATCAATCATATGAGACCATCTAGGTTACTCATGGTATGCTCCATATTAGCATTAGATTCCAAGATCCAGAAACGTCTGGATGCGAACGTTCTATCCTGTATATCAACATCATGCAATACATATATTGCACACACATTATTAATTTCACAATCACATAAATATTCAATTATACACATATGTAATGTATAATGCATGATCATATTGACTATCTCGGGTATATTTCCTTTATTCACATCTCATAATCATTTAATAACATCTTTCAATCATTCTTTAATACCTAATACACTTTACTCACTTTACTCACCTCATTCATCATTAGCTAGGTTCACTTAAGATCTTATTCAAGCCTAATTACCTCATATGGACGCACCCTAGCATTGGTTGTTTCAAACTTTACTCAAAAGATAACTCTTTTTCTCTATAGATTTAGCCATGATTGTGGTGTCCCTGTCACGATCGTGACAGAAATATTTTCTAGCTAGGCTACGATTGTGGTGTGAGGGCCATGATCGTGAAAGAACCTTATTTTTATTAGGCCACGATCGTGGGGTGAGGGCTACGATCGTGCCCTGCATTTTTTTCCTCCATTCGCTCGAATTCAACATATATACTCACATCAAATTTTCCAGAACTCACCTCCTCTAATACAACCTCATTTAGTATTAATTCAACTACCATATTGATTACATTAACTCCACAAAATTTAACTTATTTGATTCATCATTTTCAACTTAATTTCATCATTCATGAAATCCTATCTCTTTCCATAATATAACTCATTCGTAATCCATGAAACAATTCATTCACTATGTTATATCCTCATTTAATACTCTAAACATTTCACATTTAGATGCATTGGCATCAAACATCCTTTTCCTTAAAGTATAATATCAAGATCAATCAAAACTTTGACACGTTTAACCAACTTTTCCAACATCAAATTAAGTTCATTTAAAGCCCCAATTAAGTACAAAAGCATCATAGTTATATACCTCATCCTTAATTGGTTCAACCATTGCACAATTAAAATATTACCATGAAAAATCATTGCCCACGATCGTGGATCGTGACAGAAACAAATCTCCCATTTTTCCTGCAGTTTTCTAGTTTTTCTCAGGACAGATTTTTAGGTCAGTCTTGTATGACCATTATGACCTAGAAAATGAGGTTTCTAGGCAATATATTCTTCTAAAATTTTTTTCCATATGTCTTAAGTTTCTAATGAAATAAAGTTCATACAATTCGGTTCATTATTCCTAGAGTTATATCCCAAAATATTAAAGAATGTTCTCAAACTATAATAGCATTCAGTACTTGACTTCAAGACAAATTTCAAAACCTTAGGGATAGAATTCAAATTTAATTCCTTCATGACAATTGTAGTCATATTTCTCTAGTTTAATCTAAATTAAAAATCATCCAATATTGATATCTACAGATCAAGATATGGCCAAAATACAAATGTATGTTCAGTGAAAACACTTCATCTAACATATTCCAGCACACTTCATCATCATTTTCATCCTAGTTCATCTCTTTTTCGTAGTCTATCGTGTCTAGCTTAATTACTCATCATTTCTCCATAATTCTTAACTCCATTTCAGCTCAATATCATCTACATACAAATCAAAATCCACGGTTGATCATAAACACCAAAGACAGAACATATTCATATACACATTCATCATTAATTTTCTGCACATGTTCAACTTCATTTTCACCTTCATTTTATTTCTAACTTATAATTCTAATTTACCTCATTTCAAGACACCACATTACTCCCCTTCTTTAGCTCTAAACTCATTTTAGTTTATCTCTAAACCAACTAAAGAGATACACGTTATATACCAAGAAAAACAGAACATGAACTTCCATTTACAAATTAATTTGTTGCCCTTCTTTCTACACCATTTTAGGACTCATTTTAACTCTAAATCATCATTACATCAATTTATGAATTAGTAATCATCACCTACATAAAGGCATGACATGAACATAACCAGGTTTTCTCATTCACGTTTCAGTATATACATATTACCATTTCATGATCATTTGACCTTTAACTATCATCAAATATGTTTCATGTAACAAATCGTGAAGAACAATACTTTACACTTACTTGTTTAGCTTCAATGACTTCAAATCACTCTTAACCTTAGATTCCAAGCATCATACGATTATCAATATGGAGGTGTAGTAGGTTAGGTTTTATTATGACAAAGAAGAGATAGCAAAATCTTGAAGTAGTCAGTGATGAAAGATGGTAGCAAGGATCAACATGGAGTGGGTAAGAAAGTAGTGTTGTAGAGATGAAGATAACGGAGAAGATGAAGATCGCAAATGAAAGAGAAGAAGAAAGCAGCAAATGAAAAAGAAAGAAAAAAGTTAGTCTTTCAAATGAAAGAAAATGTCATGAATGGGTGTGTGGCATGGCAAGTGACACTTGTCACTTGTCACCACCTTATGGTTTCTAATAGTTTTTATTAACCAGACCATTTGTCTCTAATTTCTAATTCAATTGTCTCCCAAATTTTCAATGACTCTTGTCATTAAATCTTAATGTCTCTTATCAATAATTTCTACTGCCAATTGATACTTAATTATACTTTCATTTATCAATTGTCCTGCCACTTGATATTTTCCCTAGTCCAAAAATGCCTAGAATTTTAGAATTTTCCTAAATTTTCACCAAAAATTCTAAATCAATACTTATACTTACCAAATCAAATTTCAAGACATTATCCATAATTCGTAATATAATCATACTTATAAATCAATTATACCCAGTAAACGTCAAATGAGTGCATGAACAATCATTATAATGTGTGCAATAATCAAATTCACATGTATGTATGCTATATTTTGTATGAGCATGAAGTGCATTTCCTAATTTTCTCATTGATGTCTCTCATGTGTCGTATTCTAGGGTTCTAACCCTTAGTATGGAAACGGGATGTTACAATTCTCCTTCCTTAATAAATTTCGTCATAGAAATTCTTATTCGATTGTTCATAAAGGCAGAGGTATTATTTCATCATATGCTCCTCTGTTTCCCATTTAACTTCATCACCCGAAGAATTTCTTCCAAATGACTACAACCGATGGAATCACTCAATTTTTCAGTTGCTTATTTTGATATCTTACTATCTTAGCTAGTTCCTCAATATTTCTCAGATTGCTCAAAACTTTCACTCTCTGTGTTAATACACCTATATCGAATAACACCGATATTTTCTAAACATACTCAGATGTCACACAATATGAATCTGATACATCTTGGTGGGTAACACCAAGTTATAAGTCAATGGTCCTATGCTCTTAATAATTATATAAGGACCAATGTATCCTAGTTTAATTTGTCCCTTTTTTTTCTGAACTTTGTCTATCTTGAACCACTCAATTTTTGCTACAGATTCATTTCACTTATCAATGGCATCTCAAATCAATTCTGGCCTTCTTCGTCTCGATATAAAGGCGGACGACTCCTTCTGTCATATAACGCCTCATATAATTCCAAATTCAACCTCTCAATCATACAGTGTATGGTCATACTAAGACTACAGTAATAATGAATGTTACAATCAAATTCAATTAAAACTGTATATTGATCTCATGTTTCTAGGAACTCCAAAATATAAGCTCTAAGTATATTTTCAATAGTTAAAACTGTTGGCAAATCAATCATTCAGTTACACATTCGGTCACTTGCTTCTTCACCCTTAGCCGCTAAATGTTGTTTCAGCATATTACACCAAGATGTATAGTATGGGCTGCTATGTATATTGCATAAAAAATTTCTTTTCTCAAATTATCTACATCGGTTACACCTACACTTTACTTCAATATATATCATATCATTTTCCTATTCAAACTCAAAATTCAAATTCATTTTCAATTTCTTAGTAAGATTCACAAATTCTGAATCCTTAATTTGGGCTTTGCTAATCTTTTCATATGAAACTGATCTTAAATTCAATGTAGCTAATGACACTTCATTTTGCCTCAATTTTAACTCAATCATTCTATGCTCTTTATTACACTAGATTTGGTAACCTAAATATTTGAATTTATACTATTTTGCTATTGGATTTTCGGCTTAATGCTTTAGATTACAGTACTAGCTTTACTGGATAATACTCATTTGTACAATCAGAGTCTTTTAGAAATTTTATCCCTTATCTCCGCCTCATATTCAATTCTTTCAAACTCAATAATTACCTCTACTTTTTTTGAGTCTACCAATATGCCCTGTTCAAATACTATATGACCCAACATACTACTTAATCAAGCTAAGAATCATTCTTACTAAACTTGGCAGATAATCGTTTTTTCTTCATGATATGTAAGATTAACCTCAAGCTTTTAAAATATTCCTTTCAACTTTTCGAATATACTCAAATATCATCTTATAATCAAAGTCACTAATTGATCCAAGCAAGGTTGGAACACTTTATTCATTAAATCATGAATATTGCCTGGACATTTGTCGACCTAAATAAATATCACTAAGACTCAATGCACCCATATCTGGTCCTCGAAATTCTTAAGTAACTAGCTCCTCAGATGGGGTAACATTTTCTCATGTTTTTCTCAGTCTCTCGATTGATTTATTTTCTCGAATGACTTTCGCCATTCATTTGATTTCCCCTAATTTCTCATTGACTTATTCTAATTTTTGTTCATTCATACTAGTTTCTCAACACATTTCAATTTATTTACAAGTCTCAATTTTCTAAACATAACCGTCAAAATCTAATTTGTATCTTTTGGATATATGAATATAGAGCACATTGTGGATCTGAGTTTCTTTAGCAATAGCAATCATATCATCTCCAATTCAAGAATCCATTAACATATTTGGATACTTTACAATAGATAAAACACATGCACTCTCTATACTATATTCATTTTTTTCTCGTAAATGAGTCTCATATATATCCGACTCCAATATTCACTTTTGATTCATTCGATATTCATTCATTGTTAGAAGTAAACCATTTGGTCTACTTGACCTAATTAGGTGGAAGTCTTCTTCGAAAGAAGATTTCTTACTACTATCATCTATATTGTTCATGTAATCTTTATAAATCAACTATATTCATCATTATTTTCCAGTCATTCTTAATGCCTCAATAAGATCAATTTCAACTATTCATAACATCTCAATAAGATTAATTTCTATCATACTTTACATGGTCAGAATACTCTTTATAATAAAGCTTAGTGAAGCAATAAACACATCCATTTACTCTTATACATTGGTACTTATCATCAAAATCATTACATCTTATCTAGAGATGTATTTCTGACAATTCACCAATTAATAACTTATGTTAAGGATACCTTAATCTCAATTGATTCTGGACATCACTTCTCCTTTTGCGCCGGTCCACGATCATGGTCGACCTTCCCACGATCGTGCCAGAAGATCGTGGATTTGGCCACGATTGTGGGGACTGTGCCATGATCGTGACATAACCAATTAATCTATGCCACGATCGTGGGGACCATGCCACGATCGTTCCTTTCTTCTTTTTCCTCGAATCCATCACACATAGTAACATCATTTATACTTTCAACCTATCCTCAACTATAAACGCTTTCATGCACCACTTTGATTCATCTCATAAGTTTGACTTTAGGGACTAAGACTTAAGAACATTTAATAAATCATAGGTCACCTCCTATGTCATCTCCATTTAAATATTACATATGTGCTCAATAACATTATTCACTAATGTAACCACATTATCAGATATGTACTCGTAATAACTGGTCAACTTAACCTTGAGAACTTCTATACATATCGCTATCATTTATCTCATCTTCCAGTTATCATTTATTTCATCTTATATATGTACGTTCTCAATTAATTCAAAAATATGGGGGCATAACCATCATAAAGTTCTGATCTCAAATCCAATGACATATTCTTATGTCAAATTATAACTCTTATCACATTAATCAAATGACCATTACAAGTCCAATTTTAACCTCTCAAGATCATAGAAAATTTTGTTTTCATTCAACTTTGCTTATACACTTCAAATCTTGTCATTTATACCATATCTCTATTTTCCTTAATCAATCCATAATAATATATTCACATCTATATCACATTCAAGGATATACCATCACAGTATAATATTGATATCTTGTTCAATAATACAACCACACATACACATCTAGTGAATCTTTATCTATCATATCAAACCATATATTATTTCTCGTTTCTTGATACCCACAAATTTTTATTTTCTCACATCCTGACAGAATATCATTCTTCTCACTACTTCCAACAGTTCAACTTTTAACGAATGCTCATGTGTGTGACTAATGCAAATGCTACTTAGACTGGGGATCAGCTACCACTGCATGCTATGACATGTCTAATATGCATGTATCTTGACACCTAATTTGAAAAATACTCATATAAGACTTTAAGCCTAGGCTCTGATACCAACTGTGTAGCACCCTAATCTTATAGGGCATATTCCCGAACACACAGACGATATTCAAGAATACACTCTACAAGGGTGGTATGCTAGGATGGTCAGTCAAACTCAATACAAATTTTTTTCAAACAGCATATGCATATTATAGAAAATCAATAATCAATATCTACCCATTTTATTCATAAACATCATAATCACAATTATTATTACTTCAAAAACATCATAATCACATTTGTTATTACACTCATTGATCAATCTCATTTTTACACTCATTGATCAATCTCATTTACAAACATTTCCAATTTGGAAAGTCATTACAAAACAGAATTATTCATATACACGTGATACAATATTTGCGGAATACATTCTTTACTATAAAAATAATGGAAAACATATGCAGAGGTGAACTGATCCTGGCCTCTATCTCTTATTCGATTTCAGCAGCTATATTCCAGTTTGTCTAACTGGGTATCTCCTCTGAGCCTGAAAAATAACGTT